>VYXH01003298.1:626795-700618 GCA_013397275.1 Burhinus bistriatus
GCAGGTTGTTTCCGAGCTCCAGTTTCTCCCCACCCACACGGATGGGACATGCCGCGCCGGCTGGATTTCCCAGAATGAGCCTGGCCAGGAAAATGCAGAAGCCTTGGCTCCTACTCTGGGTTTTGGCAAAGTCCTCTCCCAGGAGAAGGGCCAGTAAGGGCAGCGTGGTGTGGCAGGGAGACTGGCTGCAAACCCAAGAGAGCAGCTGGTACCAGGAAAGCATCTGTATTTTTTTTAGAGAGAAAATGACAAACAAGCTCCTCTTTCAGCTGGCCAAGGTTAAAATGCCAAGTATGGCTTCTTCCCAGCTCTTCAAGCCTTTTATTGAGAATTACATCCTCAGTCATGCCCTGAACACCTCCAGCTCCCTGTTTCCCCATGGGAGGGATGAACAGCTGCAGCTCCTTGGGAAATGCTCTCCTCCCATCCTTCCTGGCAGGTAGATGCAGTTCTTGAGCTTTCTGAGGAATCAATTACATCAATGATGACAGCCAAATAGTTACCAAGGATGACAAATTTTGGCCATACTGAATGGTTTGTTGAGCAAACCATGAAGGTCACAAACTGCTCAGTATATGGCCCGCTCGCTGGTTATTCATGAAGGTGACCCCAAGCTCTACTTCATTGAATGGAGCAGAGCAGCCCTGTCTTGCTGTCACCATTAAATTTGATGGGCCTGTGCTGACCTCCAGCAGACTGTAGACTGGGCCAGAGCACAAAGCAGCCATTAATTTTAAGAAAAAAAGTTGAGAGCACTGCAGGAGGCACCGAAACCGCAGGAGTTCCTGGATATGCTGTAAGACTGCTGGCCCTGCCCATCCCGAGGGGTGATATTTACTCCTCTGGGATATGTTGAACTACCAAACTAACTAATTAACAGCACAGGTCCTCAGCACAGGCATGACTTATCAGAGGAGGCAAAATCCTAAAACTGGCAAGAAAGAAAGAAAGCTGCAGGTGGTCCTGGAATAGGCATTTTGCCAGACTGGCATTATCTATGGAGTTATGGACACACCCACATCTGTGTCCTCATGGAGGTTAGTAACATGGATTAAAAAGGATTAAAAAGCAGGAGAAGGCAGACAAACTGTTTCTGAATTTCAGAAAATTGTAGCTAATTTGAAGAAAATGTAAAAATTCCGGTAACAAAATCTGAGCCACTATGAGTAAGACCAAAAGTTGCCTGGCCCTTGGCAATGACTAACAGCAGACACTAAAGAAAATAACAAGCATTCAGGGTTACCGTCATCAAGTGTACGTCCTTCCAGCTTTCAGCAATGTGTGAATCCTGAAATTTTTGAGCCAGAAGTTATATCTGCATCTTGGTGTGAAATACTATTTGATGAAGTTTTTCTCGTAATTTTTCTGATTCGTATTTCTGGTATCCACAACACTCTATGGCAGTGAGTTCTGCATCTGAGTGCGGGAAATATTTAGATTGTCTCTTTTTAAATTAACCTGGTGCATGCAAAGGTGAACACAACCATAAATTGTAAAGATCACAAATGAGTCATTCAAATTAGTAATCCATTCCAAAAGGTGCCATTCTTTCTCTTGCTGCCCTCCTTTGAGACCTTGTGTTAGCACATGGAGAACTTGAAGAACTGAAAGAGACTTAATAAACCAGCCCTGTATTCTTTCTTATTTTTTTTCCAGAAACAATTGTTGATTTAGTCAGCATTAACTTTTGAACTTTTAAAGAGATGCTGCTTTGAAATTCAGTTTGAAGATTATTATTGCAATGCTGTAATTAACTTGGCCTTAAGCTGGAAGTGGAGCAAACAAGCAAGTTTTCATAACATTTTAGCTCAGAAAAATCAATATCAGGAAGACTTGTTTTCCTTACTACATCTTCCTGTATCTTGTCTATCGTATCAGATACAAGTATTATGATAGGCCTTTTCTTTATTTCATTGTCTCACCCTAGATAAAGGCAATATAACATTATTTATGTTGCAAATGGTGTTATCTGTCTAATTAGCTATGTAAGCATATATTATTATGTTTACACAGTGAATGGAGAAAATCAGAAGGCCCACAGAACACCAGACCATTTTTATGGACTATATGATGCTAAAAGACAATTTATCAAGCCAAAAGAAGCTGGATATTAGGTGTGCCATTCTGCCACACTATTATCTGACGAACGCTTTGGCAGTGGGCAAGTACAGTGGTACATTGCTCAGGTTAAAACACCTTTGGAGGTCTCAGTGCCTTATAGAGAAAGGCCATACGGAAGTCAGAGGAGGCAGGCGTTGTGCTTCCAGCAGTGGCTGGTAGCACGTGCTGAGGGAAGAGGTGTGAGGAATAGGATGTGTGTAGTACAACTGCCCATAAGTACCCTCTTGGTGCAGCAGTTAAGTTATAATTCTCAGAGATAGAAAACATCCTGCACGTTTTATTTCAATACTCACTGGTGTATCTAGATGCTGTTTCTCATCAAACTCATATTTAAAGAGTGAAGAACTGCATATTTTAATTGCTCCGAGGACATCTGCATTTCCCCTTGTTTATAAACCTCTCTGGGTCATCTGTCCTGTTTGGACAGGAGCTGCCCTGAGTCTAACATGTTGACCTGACACGCACTCCAGTTGCATGCACCTCAAATCAGCGCTGTGTGGGGAGTCTGTGAGCCTCCATAGCAGCTGTTCATCGTTGGTCTGATGGCAGCGGTGGGACCAGCACACTGTACTCGCCTTGAGGAACTGGGCAAAGAGAGTTTAAAAATGCAACCACTGAGATGTATTGAATCTCTGTGGTTAGACCTCAGGTACCCTCCACTTCACCCACTACAGTGAGGCACCTCTGCGCCTGTCATCCTGCACATGTAACCACTTCACAGGCTGAGCCCGGCGAGGGAAACCACAGGCTGAATGAAGACAAACTGTCATTTCAGGATTCACACGGGAATATAACTTATCCTCTGTGTTATACAAACTCAGTAATTATGTCTGTCAGTGGGTTGATATTTTACATAGATAAATGTGCATGCTACCGGCTGACTCAAGCAACTCTGGAGAGCAGCTCTTCAGTGTGAAATATGTTTATAAACTAAGCTTTCTCTTAAGTTTGAATAATGATTACTGTGGCACCAACAGGATATTTTTCTGATAAAGATGCCCATAATTAGGACACCAGTTAAGCTGGTGCTTTAAATCCTCCTGTGGCATTCCTAGGGGTGACATCACCTTGCTGCTGCTGGTTGGTTACACAGACGAGCTTTTGGCACAGGGTGGTGCAAGCAAACATTTCAGTCTAGGGTTCAGTGTTTGGGGACCAAGGTTTCTTGAATGACAAATTGAGGAATGAGAATTCCTCGATTCAGGCACGTGGTTCAGGTCGTCCACACTCCAAGAGTCAGATGGCATTTGACTTGCATGCATCTCCCATGCAGTGTTTGGCAGGAAAGGGAAGGGGGTAGAGGAGTAGGACCTACTTGTTCCTGCTCCACTAAGAGTGTGAATTGGGCGAAGACTGAGAGCTGCTGGATCCAGACTGCTGCACCTCTTCACCACAGACTGAGTGTATATTTTTATTGCTTCCCCAATATAAAAGATGACACCCCTCCAAACTGTTAAAACCCTTGTGTTGCTTTTAAAGCAGGGATATACAAAAATGGGACATTTTGTGAAGGTTAGCAACATGCAGCAAGGAAAAGATGGATCACTAAACATGCCAGTCTGTGATCAAAATATTCCTTTCATAGAAGTGGTAGTTCTTTGCATTAAGTGAATACAAAACAAACTGTGCTGCTTCTGCCAAGGGAAGAAAAAGGGCAGAGCCTGGACATAACACAAAGCTAAGCACTGGTGAGCCAGCTTACTCCTGAGGAAGCTGCCACCCTTTGAACCCAAGGCAGCAACTAGATAGATTCCCAGGGCCTTTGGGAGAGGAAATGCAGGCAGCGGGGCTGCTCTGCTCCCCACAGTCATATGCGTGCCTTGGCAATGGCATGGCTTGCCCCAACCTGGTCTTAGCAATGCCTCTAGATATCCTAGGTGAAGTGCATCTCATCTGACCTCAGATGCTGGGCAACCTACATCTGAGTTTGTTGTCTGGACTGTCTTTACAGTGAGTGGGGAGAAGGATGCCACGTAGCAACAGTCCACTTCATTCAAAGATCTGTTGCGAGGAGGAGACGAGTTGTGTCCTAGAAGGGCCTGTTTTTCTCAGGACTCTAACAGGAGTCTGTGCGAACAGCACTGAGATGGACATCAGCACTGTAGACTTTTCCACTGAACCACCCTTTGAATTAATGACCCCTAGTGAACATAACTAAGCAAAAAATTCTGGTTTGTGAAGGGATGTGTTAACCCTTCTCTGTCTAAGGGCTTCTCCTTTGAGGCTACCTCTGTGGAGTCACTGGCACTGGCATTTTATATGCTTTACCTAATATAACTATAAATGTTCTTCAACATGTATGTTAGTTCCCAGTTACATTTAACTGAAGTGATTGTGTCAGATGACACTGGAATTTATCAACTCTCAACTTCTTGCCAACAGTATGGCATAATTTGGTGGACATTGCATCACTATGATGGCTTTCAAGTCTTGCCAGCTTACTGAAATGTTTTAAACCTTGTTCCAAAATTGTATGTCCTTTAAAAAATAAAGGGAACGAAGTAAAAAAAAAATCCCTGCCCTTAGGATTGTGACGTTATTTTAAATTACAAAATCAAAACCACCAAGTTCAGTAACCTCCACAATTACATATCTTCAACAACATGAAGTTGCTGCATCAGGTGCAGTATGAATTACTTTTGTTTTTCTTGCTAACAGATGAATTGTGTCATCTAAGAACTGCCCTGAGTTAATGACAGATTGAGTTACATCACCTCTGGGAAACATTGCACTACTGGGCTTCCCAACCCTTTCCAGAAAACTAGAGGAAGCTCAGCAGCTATTCCACATCTTTACAGAAAACACACTGTTTCTTTTCCTGGCTTTTGCAGAAAGTAAGTGGACTCTGAGCAGCCCAGATGCTAGAGGAATTTACTTGCAAAGCCAGACTGAAAAACAATGATGTCATTCTTTTTATTATGTTAAAGCTACTGTTCTACCCACCCCTTCTCAGCCCACATCATATCACTACAGACTCCCCTATGCTGACAGAGAAGAGACATCTTTCCTGAGGGTCACTTTTCTCTTAGGAGCGAGAAGTGTCTACCAGTCTTGCGGTGCCTTCCCATGAATAGCAGGTAAGAGAAGCCTGTGACTCAGAAGAAGTCACCTTCCGGTTTATGTGCTCACACCTCTGAAAAGGAATGCCTTTCCTGAATATGCATCCTCTGTAGAAGTCTATCTGGACCCAGAACATAAAAAAATAGAGAGTCTACTTCTATTGCTGTGTTCAAAATCAATAAGTGGAAGAAACTTAAGAACACAATTTCTAAAAGGTCAGCGTGAACCACTCTGATTAGACTACATTGGCACTGACTCTATCCCTCCTCCTAAAACTGTCCTGCAAACATGCCTCTGCCTCATCTGCCATGAGTTATAACAAACCACATCAGCACCCTCCCTGTCTCACAGACAACCCATGACAGGGATATGATTAATCTGTATAAAGAGAAATCTCAGGGTCAGAATCCCAGTTCTTACTGGTTTTGTTTTGCAAACTAGCACAGATAGATAGTTTTCTACATATGACAGAAATGTCCTCTTCTGTGAGTATGTTGATGTCCAAAATTCAAGCTGTTCTAGGCCTACTGGTAGCTTTGTAGAAGGAAATTAACTTTCACCAAAAAAAAAAAAAAAAAGCCCAATGTGGAGTCTATTACATCAAAATACTCTGCCTTAAATCAGTCAATTAACCTACTTTTTACTCAGTCAGAACTAGCTGGAATGTGTCCAGGTGGGCTGGATGCCTGGGCTTGACACAAGCTGTCTCTGCTAAGTTCGGTACCCAGGATTTCCCACTGACAGAATTACTTTGTGCTAGCGCTGCAAGTGACAGGCACACACACCTTTCTGAAGCAGAACTGGAGGGTGGCTAGTTGCTTACTGGTTCTGTACTTCCCCAGCTGCACCATCAACATGTCACTCTTTTCTGAAAAATTGTCAAAATAGTAGCTTTGTACCAGATCTGTGGGTTTTGCAGATTACCTCCCATTCTCTGAAATGCGCCCCTTGGATCTGGTGGCAGTTTTGTGATGAGAATGGAGGAAAACTTGCCCTCTAAAATGTGCGACTCCCAACCCAACACTGATGATCAACCTTTTATGTCTCAATGTATCAAGCACAAACTGATTACACCGAGTGCTTATGTGCTGCTTTATCCCTTCATCTTGCAGTTGTTCTTGCAGCAAATTGCACAATGAGCCCTCGAGGGTGTGAGGCTCTAGTACATGAAGAGAACACATTCATCTGCCCAGTCTTTCAAGGGCTGCTTTCATTCTCACAGCATGTGTGGTTTCTGTGGGGGCTGGTGTCTATGGTTTTTGTTCTGATGTTACTGAAGAACATAAACTATTCTCATGTTTTTCACTTGTTTACTGACCGTTTGCAAGTGGCAGTGATGGGAAAGGGGAAATACATGGGGGCAGAAATCACAGATACAGTCACAACGTGGAATGAATTTGAGACAGAAAGGAAACATCTATGGGGTGCCCTAAAGGGAGACTGCTCTCCTAGTGACAGCAGCCCTCCAAGGCAAAGTGCTTCACATTTATTTTCTCTTCAGCCTTTCTCTCTACAGATTTTCTTCAAATAGTGACTTGACTTTTTCTGAATGGGATCCTGTAACCAGAGCCCTCTCAGTCAAGGAAAAGAGCTGTCAGTTATCTTCCTGTCTTTAATAAAGGTAGGCTAATAAACTATTAATATTCCCTACTATAATTAATTGCCTGGAATTTATGGGACATGCAGTATTTACATCATATCACTTATTTTGCTACCATGTTAATGGTATACTGTGAAAACTAAAATATAAAGGGGACAGAAGTATTTTACAGGTAGCAGCACAAAAATGAAAGCAAGCTCTTGCCACATAGTGGAATGTTAACATTTGCTGAGGACCATCCAAGATCAGTTTCAGGGCCCATTTTTCTATTCTTGTTAAAAAGTGTGGTGTGGATGGCAACAGCACAGTTGCAACTAGATATACTCAGAGGAAACTATAAACTTCAGTCTACAACTATTATGATGAAATTTAGGAATAATGCAGTTTAGAAAATAATTTTTTTTAAAAAACATTCTGAGTCAATATAGTTTCTGTCTTGCAGTCTTGACACAGTTCAGTAATATGTTTGTTGTGAGATATTCAAGAAAGAATAGGCAAATCACAAAGAAGGGAAAGAAGGCAATCAATGAAGGCGATCTATACCTTATTCACATTGTTGAATAAATAATAGCAGAGGAGGTCTAAAATTAGATTTGGGAAGAAACCTGAACTAGTTCAAACATGTGCTGATGCACATCTCCAGTCTAACTAGCATACTGGAAGAATCAGATTCTCAGCTGGGGTAGATTGACTGAAATTAATGGTGCCCTCCTGCTGCTTGCTTGGTTCTTCCTGGCTGGGCCACAGATGCTTATATTGGGCGGGGGGAAGAGGTGTCGATCTTGCAAATCACTCAATTCTGGAGAGACTGACCAGTTTTAGGTGGCGTCTATTTGCAAGAGCTGCTCAGTGTGTTGCAGGAGCGAGCTTGCCAGCCCATTACCAAACCACGAGGAGGGAAGACAGCTCCTCAGCTTTGCCATGCAAAGCTGCCCTCCATGCATTGCATCCTGATACACAACAAGATGGGGTTGATAGCTGACCACAGGTATTCCCCATTCCTAGTCCCAGGTGAAGATGAAGCATAAGGAAGACACCAGTTGAGTCTGGATCTTGCAAATTCAAAACAAAGATCTGTGGTCTTCTGCAGAAAAAAAATGAGAACCAGCCTGGTATGTCTCTCCGCAATTACAAAACAATGAATGCTAGTGTGAGCTATGTTAGCAGTGCTAGCTTGAGATTTACCCCACTGAATTTGAAGATTAAATAGCATTAAGGTATGCCACCAAAAATGCTGACTGATCACATCTGCTTCAGCACCTGCTTAAGAAGTGCTAGACACAGCTCCGTCTTCAGATGCAAACTGCTCATTTGTTATGAAAGCCCAAACCACACAATGTGAACACTGTGCATCACCTCTCCAAAATCCTTTAACAGCTATCTGCTAAACAGTCATTTTACCTGGCTGTTTGGTGAGGGTTTTGCATTCCTCATCTCTCTGAAGGGGAGCAGATCTCTGGGTTACAGCCCTACCCTTATCTCATTTATCAATCTGGCTCAAACCATGGAGTTTAACTGTGCAGAGCACCGGAAAGGGACATCTTTCTATGCAGCTGTGACCAGTGATTGATGGGACTCAGAACAGCTTTCCAAAACCAGTGCATTGTTCATCCACCCAAAGATACGCTAATGCAGAGGAAGCAGTTAAAAACAACAGAAGTTAATGCATCCCTGATCTTACCTAAACTTTGTACATTCCTTGCAAATTCAGAAACCAGACATATCCCCCACTTCTGGGTTGGGAGATACAACTCATCTCCTTGCCTGTTGCTCAGTCTTCCCGGAAGCAGCTGACTCTCCTCTCCTTCCCTTGACCATCAGATGTCGGAGGTTTTGGCTCTTGGATCTGCTTGTTGAGGTGCAGTAAACTGGAGCTGATATTCCTTCTCCTGATTGATAGCAGGGCATGAAATTTGGTTCCCCTCACCATGTATCCATGAAGGAGTGACTGATGTCTAAAACGCTTGTGAATGTTATCTTCAAAGTCTCCAAAATACCAAAGTTCATGTTTGCAACAATTTTTTTCCTTCACTTTCAATTGCTTGACATGATTTGCTGAGTTTGACCCCAACTTGCAAACAAATTCAGATCAAGTGAGAATGCGGTTTTTTCCGAAAATGTCATCACGTCTACATATAATATTGAAGCATTAAGATATACATGCCCCACGTGTCCCACATGTCCCACAAAGAAAGCTTTTCAAAGGCACAGATGGTAGCTGGGCACCCAACTGGCATTTGTGCTTTTACAAATCCTCTTATTGATGGGCTAATCAATAATGACAAAACTTTCTGCGAAAGAGCACTAAATAAACCCATTAATCCCTCTTCAGTATAATTGTACAGAAGGTCACATCACTTTATCTATGTCTGAGTGAAGAGGAAGAAAGAAATAACTCAGATGGGGAAGGCAGCCCTGGAAAGGATGGACAGAAGGATGGCCACCTCTTGCTCTACCTCTTCCTGTGCACCCGAGAGCTTCCGACCTTCTGGAAGCTTTAAAGATCAATGCTCCTTTTGCCAAACCGCCACATTTACAAGCATTGTTCATTTCCGAGTTTCCCATAATTTGGATATGCCAATCAGCTTAATTTCTGTTTTGGGGGGGGTGTTTTGTTTTGGTTTTGGTTTTGGTTTTTTTTCAGTGGGAAAACTCTCTCGCTGCTAGCCGTGGAGTCAGCAGCTGGACAGAGCTCGCCGGAGGGATCGCTCCCCAGGCTCCGAAGAAAAAGTATCGGAAACAACACATTTTGGGCCACCAACCTGGGAGGAGGATTGGGAGAGGTCAAGGAAAAACGCTGTGGTTGAGAAGGGTTGAAAAAAAAGGAAATGAAAAACAAGGGAATCCTCAATGTTTTTATCAGTTTGTGTACAAAACCTAAAGTTTAGGAGCCAGACTTAATTTCTTGATTGAAAAAGATGGAAATGATTCATAAGACTGAAAAAATAAAACCCTTTAAAAAGAAGAAGCACCTCAAAACAATGTGTGTCTGATTAGATTGGGTGTCTAAATAGAAATCGGAATTACACAAAGAATCAGCAGAGCAGTGTCACTAACACAGAGCCAGAGAGTCGATTTCTAACCAGGTATCTGCTTCCTCTGGCCAAAGGACTTTGGATTGATTATAATGGATTACTAAAATGTGTGGCAAGTTCATTACTGTCAAAGGGAGTGGATAACTCTCGAACAGTGCAGATATTTTATTTATGAGTGAATAAAAGAATTTTATAGCTGCCTATCACTAATCTCCAGTGCTGGAATGGAGTAAAATCAATTCAAAGTTAAAACAAAGAGAAAGATTTGCAGGAGAGGGAAAGGTTTTCATAACCTCGTTTTGCTTCGTTTGTTATTATTTTTGTCCTTTGGTTTGTTTCTGCTGACTTCGATTTCTCTGGTTTTATTTGCGATTTAAAGGCAAACTGAAGTGTAACAAACAGACAGGCTTTAATAAAGAGATGTGCAGTGTCTCTGATGTATTTGAGGGAACCTTTGCTGCTTGTGGTTTTGTATATGGTTATGGTAAATACCTATCATGCTGATTTTTGTGGTCTGGCCTTTGCTGTGAGTATTCGACCACTGGAGACTCATTTAACCTAAATAACCCAAACCCGTGCCCAGCCTCAAACTACCACCACAAAAGCTGGGAAACCCTAGCCAGCTCCCAGCCACAGCAGAAGAGAGCACCCCAGGAGCAGCCCCCAGCAAGGAGGTGCCTGGTCTCGGGGCTGGAGCTCTTGCTGTCAGCGCACGTCAGGGAGGGCGGCCATGACAAGGCCTGGCGGCGGAGGGCCTCGTTATGCCTCAGGTTTGTCACTGTGAGATCCCCCTTTCCCCATGGCTGGTTCCTGCCGGCTCACTTAATAAATGAGCCCAAATGGGAGACGGGATGACAGGGCTGAGGCCCCAAGCACAGCTCACTGTACCTCACAGGGGGACAGCCTTGACAGGGGGCACTCAACCCGAACTGACATGGCGGGCGAGACTGAGTGTCCCTGTCTCGGTACGTGCCTCAAAAGCACCAGCCTCTGGGCCTGGGGGGGGCCTTTACTGAGCCTGACTTCACTCTTCTTGGAGAAATTAGTGTTGAGCTTGCTACCCTGGCAAAATGAAATTAAGAGGACACAAACCAGATGGTAAGCTCCCTTCAGAATATTCCCTTAAGGTACCTTAAGGTACCTTTTGTACCTTAAGGTACAAAAAATTTGTGCATTCTGTTGATCACTACCAGAAAAAGACCCTACCTGAAACTTTTCCCCTGTTGGCCTGTAAAGACGCTCCATAATATAAATACATCTATAAAGAGACATATGTACATACACGCATACCAATGAGATATATACATATATAGCTCTCTATATATACGTATATATGTGTGTACATACATGGGCACACACACACACACACACGCACTTATATTACAGCCGAGAACAATAACAGGGGCAATGCGGGTTTTTTTGTGAAAGGTGAAAAACCCAGCTGGAAGTGTAATAAAACACAAATGACATGCACAGGGTGGGGGGAAATTTCTCTGAAATTTCACTGAACTTTCTAGGGGGATGTCAGTCAGGGACATAGGCAAGCAGTGAACCACAAAGTCAGAAGCACAGCATTAGCAGGAAAAGGAACTCTCTGGGCAGAGTTCCTTCAGAGCGTGACATTTATGATTCATCTGACTATAAATTTGCGTCCATCTGAAGACAAGATTTTTTTTTTCTTTTCCTGTGGAAATTTCTCACATAACATAAGCCTTGTTGGCTTACAGCAAACAAAGAGTAAGTTTTTGACTTACACTTTTTGGGAGACTGATTTCCTGATAAACACAGATGTTTTCCAGGAGGGCAGCTGACTTCTAAAATAAATTTAATGCAGTTAGGTTGTTTGCTGAAAAACAGTGACAAACAATTTTCTGAATTACATTTAATGAAAAGGAATGCTGTTAGGGCTCTAGAAACAACAGGTAATGAAAAATGCTATCTTCTGACACTGCTTTCCTCTTTTGTTTTCATTCTTCGTCTTACCTAAATGTCATCAGGCAAGCTAGAGCATCTTTCCAGGGGGTTTGATTGATACCAAGAGAAGATGTGCAGAGAACAATGGTTAACACTGTACTGACTGTAGAGTGATAAATCAAGGCGCGAGGTCATGTCAAGTCTGATTTCCTCCACTTGTCCTGCAACATTATGTGTTGCTCAAGCTTGATTCAAGTATCTATTTTTTTCTTCTGTGGTGGTGTTTTTCCTCTCTTCCTCTTTCTTATTGTCATTTCCTTTCCTCAGGTCACGTGGAAAGAGATGGAGGTAGGGGTTCCCAAGATAGAGGGTGGCAGGTAAGAGAAATGTTCACTGTGCTGTGAGCCAATTGCCCAAAGTAAAAGAGACACCAGCTGTTGAGAGGAGCAAGGAGTAAACACTTAGTGAGACCTCACAAAGGACCAGAAGATTTCCTAGGGACAAGAAATGGCTGTACAATTGAAAAAGGCATCAAGTTAATGGCAGGACGCTCAAACCAAAACCCCATCTGCAGACACTGTGGGCAGGTGGGAAGATGGGTATAAACACTTCTAATTTCCTGCTTGGTCACTTTGGTTTATTTACTTACAAACACACATATCCTTGCTTATAACCTCCCTTCTTAGTAGTTTTGTAATTTCATCCTTCTTTGAGGAGCTCTATATAAGGAGAAGATAGCCATCCCAGAGCTCTGGCTGACTCAGATCCTGTCACACCACTTTTCTTCTCAGCTTCCAGAAAGAAAAAACAGAACAGTTTAGCCTAGCTCTTCAGGTCTCCTCTGCAGAGTGCAGGTCTGCTCCTGAGCCCAGCCATTCCTCTCCCATGTTCACCTGTTTTCCTCATCCCACTCTTTGTGCACAGCCCCTTTCATTCTTTCTCTTCCAGCTGTTAATAAGTCAGACTGGGAATGCATATGAGCAATTGGCCCACAGAGAAACCTGTTGAACTGAGGCTAAAATTTCCCTTCAGGGAGCCAGGGGAGGGTTGGTTTTCTTTTTTTACTTACAAGAAAGGAGAGACAGAAGCCAGCGAAGGAAGCCAGTGCAGCTGGCAAAGGAGGAATTAGTCTGATGGAAAATATACTTTCTTCCCCACCTCAGTTTTATAAAACTGACCAAAAGGCCAAGCCAGGCTCTGAAAACTGAGAAACTCGGACTGTACTAAATATATATATTTTTTCTCAGTTCTTCTCCAGAGTTGAGCCAAGTTGTGGAGCTGGTGGCAGCTGTACTGAAACAAAGGTGGAGACAATAAACAACATAGTGCAAGCAAACCACATTCTTCCTCTGTCATTGCTGAGGGGCATGCAGAGAGATGATAGCTGCAGAGTGATGATGATTTCTTCCTGTTGGGAAAGAAATCATGAACAGAGAGCTCAGTATTTGTTTTATGACATTTGTTTATCTTGCATTACATACATCTGTGTGTCTTTAAGCAGAAGTAGCTGCAAATAGCCCCAGACACCAATGCGTAGTTTTCAGGAAACAACAGCATGAGGAACTGGCTTCTGTGAGACAGTGAGAGGGAGGAAACTCCCTTGCTGTCTGCCATAGATTTGCTCCTGTTGCTCGAAATCAAACAACAGCAGAGTCATTCCCCTCAGTGCTGCAGGTTCGTTGCACCTGAGAGTGAGACACCGAAGCCGTGCCATGGAGTCAGAGGTTAGGACTAGGCAGAAGGGCCAGCTGGATGGTGAAAGGCTTTTGGAGAATCAAGAAACATTTTTTTCTAAATACTCAACTCGTCATCTGAAATATCAAGAAGGAGCCCTCACCCTTGTATCCCATGACAGCATTAGTTGATTCAACCAGTTTTCTGTCCAATGTCCAGCAACTTGCTTCCTGACAGCTGTGGTGCACAAACTTCTCCAAATTCAGTGGACCATGGGCTTCACAGAGCTGTGCGGGAGAGCATTAGGAGCAAGCTGACAGCGCTACCGCTGGAGTTCATCAAAAGTGTGATGACAGTGCTTATTGTAGGAAAGTTTGGTAAATATGGCTTGTTTTGAATAGATTTCTCTCTTGGCATGGCTGGAATCTCTTTTCATACAAAACAAGAAGCTTAGATGCATCAGATAAGAATTTAGGAAGCACTTTTTCAAACCAAAGTGTTTTACCTTTTGAGTAATAATACTTTAAAATATATTCTTGCTCCAGTTTTGTTATCTTGTATTGTATTACTGTTTTGCTGTTCAGCACTCCAAATCTCTAAAGCCTGGCAAAATACAAAGAAACAAACTAACCATGTCTGAGCACCTCTTTGGTTGTGCGTTTAAATTTAGGTATTGTACAGAGTACTAAAGTGTGACATGTTTCTGTAACTGTCTTGGGTCCTTCCAAGAAATGGTAGATGGTGTTTCTAGATGAGCAAATTTAGATTCAAGTTCTGTAGAAAAGTTTTCCGCTGCTGGTTCATAGTTTCCGCTAATCTGATGTTCACATGGAAGATGTCCTTCTCTGCATTTGCAAGATTATGAGGAAATTAGTGGTAGCTTTATTTCATTTTATATCTATGAAATATTTCTAGGGGAGCAATGTCACACTATTCCATTTGCCTGGTACTTACAGCCTCAAGCTAATGCAATAGTCAGTATCATCACACTTTATATGACAACTTGCTTAAATTCACACATGTGCTAAAGTGCTTTCCTGGTCTGAGATGAGCCGCTCTAAACCTCCTAAACAAAGAAGAATTTGTCTGACTTGTGCAGCTACACTTTCATCTCATCCATCAATCATCTCATTTCTTCCATTTCACTTTCATTGCTATGTTTTCCCTTAGACCCCCAATGTAAAACAACCCCAGGCAGTGCTAGTGGGAGAGGTCCCTGTTGTTTGGAAAACAGACTGCATTTGCCATGCATAGGTCCAGCTAAGCTGTAGCCACAACCATGATCTTCCGAACTGGGAAAATCTCTGAGGCAAAGCTCTATGGAGCTGACATGGATGACTGGTGGGCTGAGTTACTACGTTTCACCAGCTTGCTTGGTGCCCTCCCTCCCTGCCTTATCTGGAGAACACGCTTTAAGTCCCCCATAAAAGATCAGTTGCAAAATCTTCTGACATGCTAGTAAGTAATGGAATAGCTGGAATGAATCAGAGCCTTAGCTTACACTTTATTCACAGGGACTCTGCAAAATCAAAGGGGCAAATTGATCTGACAACATCAAACTGCTCAGTGTACAACGTATTAAAATGAATTTCTTGTTAGCTGTTAGGAGCAGCATCTTGATTAGTATCTCTGTACTGAATGTTTTCCTGGGGCTGTGCCAATGGTGCCTCCTTGTCTGATTTCGAAGGACTGTAATTGAGTGATAATTGCAAGTTCCTATTTTGAACCAACACTATCTGCAAGCCCTGATAAACTTCATAACCATTTAGCTAGAAATCCGAGAACTCTAAACAATTTATTTACAAAGAAAGACACAGACGTCTTTTAACATACTACACCAATTGCCTGCCCTCCACCGCAAGGACAACATGTACATCGGCATTTGGATGGCGCCAATTAACAGCATGCTGCAGTTTGTTTTTTTTTTTTATTTTTATTTTTAAATCCTTTTTCTCTCTTTGACATGGTCTACATTAGCCATTTGTACAAG
This sequence comes from Burhinus bistriatus, assembly GCA_013397275.1. NCBI lineage: Eukaryota > Metazoa > Chordata > Aves > Charadriiformes > Burhinidae > Burhinus > Burhinus bistriatus. The sequence continues at coordinate 642,190 of VYXH01003298.1, forward strand.
CTTCTTCCTGCCTGCACAGTCAGAATAGTTTTGCAGTCGTTTTAGACTCATGAAGGCTAGTCAAGGTAATACCTGATTTTAGCCATTTGGGATTTCTTGTGCTAAGTTCAGTAAAGAGAAAACAAATTCTGAAGGGATAGGTAAAGATGAAGGAGAATAAAGCACAATGTAGAAATGAAGAAAAGGGTTATTTAACTTATGGATGGGATGATGCAGTCTGTTTTTCTGCTGATTTTCTCATCTGGCTGTTAATGTCTCATCTGTCTCTGGAAGTGACATATTCAGAACTACATATTGGCTTGCCTCTTCACCTCAAAGCTTTGTAGAGAGTAGTTTTCAGTGGTGGAGAAACAAATAGTAAAAAGAGACCTAAACACCTACTGCTGTACAGACCTACAATAGCAGTATATGCACTGTGCATGTTGGATATTGCATTCCTGCTGTACTTACTGGAGATGTAACCCATAAAGCTTGCCCCCAGGGCCAAGTTTTCAAAAACAGTGTTTCAGTAAAGTCCAAGAATGGTAGAAAAAAAGGGCTGGAGGGAACTAGGAGTGTCACCTGCCTTGAAGACCTGTGTTATTCTTGACAGATACTTCTCCAGCCTGTTCTTTAAAGCCTCCAGACATGATGGATCCACCCTGCTCAGATAAGCCGTCTTAGCAGTGCATTGCCTTTAGTGTTTGGGAAAGCCTGTCAATGCTGAACCTGACCCTCCTGTTCTGCAACTACTGCCCACTCCCCTTCAATCTGCTATCCAAGACTGAAGAGGATGGTTTTATTCCTTTGCAGCAGCCTTTTTCATGCTAGATAGCAGGAATCCCTCCCTGTAGTCTTCTCTAGCAGAAACAACCCCAGACTTTCTGTCCTTTCCTCACAGTCAAAAGGGGCTGACTCACCGGCTTACACCACCCACTCTCCTGTAACTACCCAAAGACAGGGTGGGGATCTTTGTGGGGGCTGACACGGACACCTGGGGGCAATAACCCCCTCCAGCTGCCCTAGTGAAACCTGCTGGAGCCCATTTGTCAGAGCTCAGCGGCAATGGCCATGCTGGGCTCTGCCATGAACTCAGCCCCCTTTGCTTTCATCACGACTGGTGTGTCAGGAGAGCACGGGAAACCCTCGCACTTCTTATTCCCTCCTTACCACAATTTCCAGGTTTCAGTCAGAGATAATTTAAAGGGGTTATCAGCGTTTAGCCATAAAGGAAGGAGCAGGCTGACCTGCCTTTACCAATGGCCAGCCTGTCTGGGGTCAATAGTGCAAAAGGCTCATTTTCACTTGTCTCTAACAATACAGAAGTTGATTTGCAGATCCAATGGGTTACATTTATCTATTTGTCCAGCAGCAGTATACTGTGCGTGCATGCAGGGAAAAGCACCTCTGAAGCTTTTAAATGGATTTCTGCTCTGGGCAATGCTCTTTCCATGAAATATAACTATTAAAACAGGATGGCTATTGGCCATGATTTTTTGTGTACTTGGTTTAAACAGCACAATTTATATGAATATCAGAGTACACTTACCATACACACTGTTTTGCAGAATGACAAACTTTAGAAAGTGTCTCCTTTAGAATAAAATATAGCTCTTCAAAAGGCCATGTTCTGAAATAATTAGAGCAGCATAGCTGTATGCTCATCTACTTGCAGCCAAATCCGAATCAGAAAGCATTATCTGTTTTATTTGATAGCATGATGGGTCTTTCGGTGTTTCAGCTTTAGAAGCTTTTACAATGACAGCTCAAAATTAGATAGTTTTCTTTTGTTTCTCTATAACTTGCTTTCTTATTGAGAAGAATTAACTTGCTATGCTCAGACTGTGTTTCATGTAACGTGCCCAGCCTTGCTGCAAATCCACCCTGATAGAGCACCTCAGGGAGAGCTGTGGTGTATCTTTTAGATTCGATGGTGAATCTCTTGACTTTTGCACCTAGCCATACATAGGCTGAGAAAAGCAGATGAAGTAATCTATTCAGACACTTTTGTTTGGAAACTGAAGATGCTTTTGTCAGTGGTGTTTGTGATTTGCTTCAAGAAATCAGCTCCAGTTTCAAAATAGAATACACTTTTCCTTCTGAAATATGAGAGGCGTGGGTGAATCAAGTCCATTCTCCAACACTAATATAGAAATTACCTTTTAGAAGAATCATCTTTGCAGCCCTCCCAATCCTTTTTTCTCTCTCTGTCTGAAATGACCACAGTCTCCTAAATTAATACTGAACTCGCTCAAACCACACATTTAGCTGTTGCTGTCTTGCCTTCAGTTCTCCTCCCTCATATCCATCATGCTGCTGCTGTTTCTTCACACGTGCTTGGAAACTGTTGAACTCTCAATTGTCTCTAGAGCAATGCTTCAGAAATAAAACTGTCTGACACACATTTTATCATGATGTTTTCTGTCAGATTTTCCTTCCGGAAAGATGGGCAAGGTCTTGTTGGACCTGAGGCAGGCATGCAGGTAAAGTAGTACCTTTTTGGACACCCAGCCCCTCTTTTACCACCAGATAGATATTGTTAATCTTATGTAGACACATTTGTTCTTGATTTAGCCCATCAAGATTTTTTATAAGCTTTGGAAATAAGACAGCGGATGAAAAGGTAATTCAGATGTCAGCATGAAAATATGGAAACTCTGGACATGCTCTGCTCCAGCCCACTCCTCTGCAGAAAGCGGGACCATACCACTTCAGGTGCCTTTATCAGAAATTAATACGTACTGGTCTGTTTTGGCTGCTGGTTTTGGTCAAAAGTTTGGGTCTAGGATGACAGCTTTTCATTAAATTAATAATATTTTCTTTCAGTAATGACAGATTTTCAGGAAATATTTTCTTTTCAGAAAAGGTTTTAAGTAAAGATAAAATAAGAAAAATCTTGCCTACCTGAAATTGGTCTGGTTATTTATTTATAAATAAATAGTTATGAATTCTTCTCTGTTAACAAGCTTACATCAGCCCCTCCATCATAGCTGTGTGGCCTGCAATTGTCCATGTTTTCAGGAAGTATAACAAATGGTAGCATGATGTTTTAAGAAAACCTCCCTAAAGATTTCTTAACCTCGTTTTTACTCTGCAGTTGGTCTATATAGGAGCCAATAACAATTAGAAATTCTATAAAATGGATATTGACATAGCATTTGTTGCAGTGCATGCAGCGCAATTTCTCCTTTGGCCTTATCTATCACAGAGGCTACCAGGCATGGTGAGGTATCTCAGCTCCCGTGCCATCCTGTCAGGTCCTAGCCCTGGGTTTTGGTGCAGGAGAAGTACCCCCTTTGCTGCCTGCCGTACAGCGCAGGCTGCAGCATCCCTTCAGGGTGGCAGGCTTCTCCTTGACGTTTGACAGCAGATTAGTATCAAGTATTATGGTACTTTACCTGTAAAATTGCCAAACAAGTTTATGAGGAGTCAAGTAGCCACTGCCAATCTGGAGTCATATATCCTGATGGAACAAGGCAGGAAGAATTAAATAAATACAAAATGGATTAAAAATGTAATTGAACACATTTTATAAAATGGCATATGTTCAGCTATACATTTATTCACTGAACACTGTGAGTTAGCTGGTTAACATCAGCAACTAGTTAAAAATTTAAAGCAATGTGTGTCAAGGAAAGCGAAGCCATCAATGGAGCACTTGGAGGTAGAACTTGCTGAAGCTTCTGACGGAAGGCAGTTTTGCTTCGAGTCATTGTCCGGGTTTCACCCTGTTCAGCTAGAAAAGCTGGAAAAGGAGAAGCTCTTGTTTTCCTCTACCAAGCTATATAAAACACATAAAAACTGTGTGATGGGATAAGATTGACTAGACCTAAAAACATAGAAATGACTAGTTCAATTCACTGACTGCTGATACTAAATCCTTTCTTAAACGGTGTCAAACGTAAAATGTCTAAGTTCACAATTTGTGTCCAGCACATTTAACTGAAAATAACTAATATATAAAACGCTGTCATATGTAGTTTATTTGGAACCCAATTTCTGTCCAAACAGAAAGTGCCACAAATCATAAGCAAAGAAAACAATAAATTATCCAGTGATAATTAAGTATATCATTAACTCTTTCATAACATTAAAAAATTAAGACTCTAAAGTTAGATTTCAAGCTACATTATTGCTTCCACTTGACCAAAAGAAGTATAAATTTTAATGTAAAGCACCTATTCATCAACTTCTTAACGACTTCTAATAAAAATTACATATCTTAAGAAAATAAACAAGCATATAGATTAAAAAAAAAAATGGAACCTCCAAACATAGTGCTTGAATTACTGGAATTAAAATTCCCAAGCATGGGAAGGCATGTTTACCAGTTCAGAATAATCACAGCTCGTCCAAGTTGGCATTTTATACCTGGGGGTGAGTATCTTTACATGATAGCTGCAGTTGACAGAAATGTCTCACCTGCCTCCTCTCTCGGGCAACGCAGCCCACATAGGTTTTGCTCAAGGAAGAGGAACAGCAACAACCCCCTGCACCTGGGTCAGCTCTGACATGCATCCCCACTAGCGCCCATGAGCATGGAAGAAGAGGAGGAAATGCGGTATTAGCAGCAATTATACTGAACATGGGCTCCTGTACCAAAACGCTGGAGATGAACTCCACCTCCAGCTTTCATGCCTGAGGTTTGTCTGCCTAATTAGCCAACATGGAAGTTTGGCTTTTTCATGCTTCCCCTTGGGGGAAGCTTGGCTTTAAGTCCAAATATTGTGGTCACTCTCACTATGTTTTCCTCAGAGTCGTGCTGATGTAGCTGTCTTAAAATAATTGGAGCTTTTCAAGGAAAACAGAAAACAAAACTTTTTTTTTTCAATATAGAGAAGGATGAAAGCTTTTCCTGACTTCCTCCTTGGAAAGGCTTGAATGGTGGATGTTTATACTTATAGACGTATACGTATGAAAATATTTAGAGAGAACCTGTGGCTGCTAATGGGACAACGAGCAGAAAATAGGATCTTAAACCAGGAAGCATCAGGCAAACTCCCTAATAGGCCACGTTGTGAGCTATGGCTATGCTAATGACGTACGAGGACTAACCAAGGCTGGCTTGTCCTGGGGGCCAGCCTTCCTGTGCCCCCCTCACATGGGACTTAGCTCAATCTTTGCCCAGGGGAGCCCACCCTGCCCCTGCCAGACCCCAGGACCCTCACTGCTCCCTGTGCTGCAGCGAACTGAGTCCTTGGACCCACTGCCATCCTCAGGGCATCGGGGCTGCCCATGCCTCCGTCTAGGGAGTGCCTGGGACTGCCTTGGGGGGCAGGCAGCAGCTGCACCTGCACCCCACGGATGTCCCACCTGTAGCACCCTATCGCAGCGTCCCCTCCTGCAACACCCCATGGCTGCACCCTCAACCTGGCCACCCTTCCCCTACCCACACATGGCACTTGCTGTGGGGCAGGAGATGTCTTGTCCTACTCCCTTAAAATAGCTGCTCTCCCCTGTGTTCATCTTGGCTCAGGTGGCTCAGCGACACAGCCTGTTGTTGGTTTTTTTTCTAAAAAAATGACTGCACGTATAATGTGTGACATAACATTTGTCTTCAAAACTAGCAGGGATCTGATGTCATGGAGTGAAGAAAATTTACAACATCTCAGAGTTATAACACAAGCTGACTGTTTACCATCTTTACTCAAGTGAAAAATCAGCTGGTTGGGTTTTTGTGGGCGGGGGGGGTGTGGGTTTCTTTCTTTGTTAGCCATTTAACAGTATTTTATCTGAAACAGGAAACAAGGGTTACCGTTAGGTCAGGCCATAGGGTCTCCCAGACCACTGAAGAAAACAATAAACGTACAGACAGCAAACCCTTGGAAAGTGAGAAGGGAACTGTTGCCTCCACAAAGACTAAATCAATTATTTTTCCCTAAAAGAACAAAGAGAATGAACAGGGACTTCAGACATGACAGCAAGCAAGGACCTGAGTTAATGTGCGGTCACACGTGAGTGATGTTGTGAATGCCGGCATGTGTGTGGGGAACAACGGGAGAGGAAAGGTGGGAGGCAGACAATTGTTGGCAAAGCCCAGGGTCCCCCCCAGCACCCTTTGAAATCAAGAAAGTGTTACTTGCTTCTTAAAAGTTGGGGTGAATCCAGCATCCTCAGGAGGGAGCATGCTGCCAAGTCTCTGGTCGGAGTTCAGGCATTTAATCAATTACATTTGTATTGCCAAGGTTGTAAAAAGAAAATAGCTGTTTAGTTCTGTGCCCCATATTTTGTCTATGTAAAACCTGTAGTGATACTTGATTTTCTGTGGCGAAAACAATTTAAAGAAACACCATTTATACCAAATAGCCTGTAAACAAGCACGATCTATCCTGCAGATGATATTTCCAGGGCTGGCCTTAGTCAATCTGAGTACAAGTAAATACAGGCAATGTCTCTTTTTTTTCCCTCCAGAACATTAACTTGGCCGCTTTCTGTGGACCTGCCCAACAGCCAGACCAAGGCTGCTCCAGCCCACCCCAAGACCCCAGTCCCTTGACCATCTTCTCTCCTGTGCCAGAGCTGCCCCATACTGAAGACCCAGCACAGTTCAGGGTCCCCCATGGGGTTGGGAAGCGGGGGACAGTGGCCTGCAAGCATTGCAGGACACTTCCAGCACCCACTAACTGCATCTCATCTGCTTCATGCCATGCTCTTATCTTATGGCACAGTCAAAAAGTGGGTAAGTTGTCTCGCATGTGCCATAAGGATGTGCCTGCCAATGGGTGTTTAGAGAATGTCTCATCAAGCAACTTGAAACGCCAGGACTATGGAGGCCTTGAAGGCTGGGCTGCAAAAGCAGGGAATAAAACAGTGATTTTTTTATTTTTACCTCTATGTGTTTAGCCTTATCACCCAAATTATGAGTTGCTCTATTGCTGGTCTTCAGTGTGAATCTCTTTCCCTTCTTTTTGATGTAGCTCCAAGGTCTGAAAAAAAGCAAATATTTAGTAAGGTGTTTATAAACAATTACATTACACTTTGTTGCCATGGTATAATCACAGATGCTCAGTAGAGTTAATACCATGTGCAGAGTGTATGCCTAACAGAACAAAGTACACTGGCTGATACACTGAGGAACTTTAGTGATATATGCCATATTTTATTGAATGAGTATGATTTAACACTAACTTCTTGTTAAGCACATTTAACCAGAAGATGAACACTTCCTCAGCAACTTTCTTCTACACCCTAGTGTGAAGGGTTTGCAGACCTTGGTGAACAAGATGCCAGTAAAATCCAGTAAAATTTTAAACTACCAACTGTGACACAGTTTGTAGATTAACAAACCCAACAAGACATTACCCAAATCTTCCCAGATCCTGTCTTTCTGGCAACTTGTGCCAAAATGGCTGCTTGACACATCAGCGTTGCTTTTATTTTCCACTGATTGGGACTAAATACAAGCACAAATTCATCATTTTTTTGTAACAGAGTCCAGAACATCCCTGATGACTGCAATGCCTCTGTCCTGGCTCAAGACACGAGACACAAAAGAAAATGGAGTTGAATGGCAAAATGGTGTTACAACATCCCTGACTGAAGAGTACAAGGAGGGCTCTTGTTGCATGTAAAAGGCAGAATTTCCCGGTGTGGTAAGGGCAGCCTGACAGGAGAAGTCCTTCTTTATGTTGCATTGCACAGAGGCAAAGGTGGCCTTCAATTTCTCACTGCGATGCACACATTGTAAGGAGCATCTGGCTGGATGTTGCACATAACTTTCTATTTGCTTGTTGCATGTGTCAAGTGCCTAGACAATAATTTTAAAGGATTCTTTCTAAGACTGTTTTTTCAGAGTTTCCATGAATACTCAATTTGAAAAGAGCAGGAACTATTACCATGTTCTCAGGGAACACATACACTGCTGTGTGGGGGCCAGGTTTTTGCCCAGTAAGATACATGCCAGGCTTGTAAGGTTGAAGACAGTAATGGAGGGATACTCTGCCCACACATGGGTGTCTGGTGCTGTTTCAGGTGCCCCAGGGTATCTTCCTGGATCCAAGCTGCTGCTCCAAGGGGTGCAGGACTTCTCTAGCTCACATCTAACATCCTGGCAGGGATGGCTTGAATGCTCCAGGCACCTCAATTGGCCAGCGGCAGACTAGGTAGACAGACCACCATGCACTAGGTGCCTATGCTCAAGCAACAGACTCCTGACACAAAAGGAAATTTTAACACCTGACAAAATAAAATAACCTGACCTCAAGCCTGATTAGGCTCTCACAGAGCCCTTATTTCCAAGGGATTTTCTGTGGGGTGGTAGAGCAATGGTTCAGCTTATAATGCTGACGGGTCAGCGTGGGGATGCCTTATGCCCCATGCCTTCAGGGAAATCGTCTTGCCAGAGCGCTAAGGCAGGCAGCTGGAACTGGCTCCTTGGTGATGCAAAACCTTCTGTAACTGAGAAAATGCCTACACCAGCAGTGTTTGCAGCCAAGGTAGCTGTGAACATATGTGCTAAGTTTAATCAAGCGGAGCCTGCTGGGAGCCCTGGGATGATAAAGAGGCCCCACTGGGAAGCCTGTGCTGCCATATCCGCAGCGGCATGTGCCCTGAAATGGCCAGGCTCTAGCTCTGAAGGGGGCTGATGGGGCAGCTACCTGTCCTGGCATTGCACCCACAACTGTGATTTAAGGATGCAAAAATGTCTATAAGTAAGTGTAGGTATAATTTACAATTTGCATTGCCTGGAAAGGGCTTTTGGGTAACCGGCCCACACAGACACATGTTGCAAAATACAATATAGGACATGAAGCGATACAATCTTAAAAAACATAGGCTGGTTTGGAGTCTAGCTTAGCTCGACAGAGACCACTTCATGTCACAGGCTCTCAGTTACCTTCCTTTTAATCTTCTGTTGGCATTTCTGTACTCTCTGTGTGATTGGCTGTAAATCCCTAAGGGCAGGGACTTTTTCCTCACTCATTGTTTATTCCATACAGAAGTGTTGGTCCCAAATGAGTCATGAGGTGCTAATGTGATTCTGAGTAGGTATAAGGATGGGTCATCTCTAGTTTTGAGCTGGGATAATTGCAAGTTTGCAGAGATCTGTGACACCTCACCCATTTAAGAGAGTGGAATTTGGCTCGTTACCCATGACGAGCTCTGTAATGAGGATTAGCCATCCACATGAGTGAGCCTGGAGAATTTAAGTTATCATAAAATTTCCTCCATCACTGAGAAGCCACAAGTTTTGTTTATGAATTCCTAAGAAAGCTGAAAGCATTTTCTATTTGCCTTTAACTATGAGAAAAGTAACATTACATACACTGAGACAGAGAGCAGAAGAAAAGGACAGGCTCTCTCTGTCACCATTTGTTAATGCCACTTTTAAAGCTCTGTATAGAACTTTAATCCAGAGTTTGTGGGTGCTATCATCTGTTCTCAGAAGTCACAGGTCTCTCCAGAGAACAGCCCTATCTGCGGGCATTGTGTGAGACCATAAATCCCCTCTCCCTTGCCACCTACATCCAAAAGCGATAAAATATACCATTATAGGCATCAGATGCAATTTTTTTTCATGGCTGAAGTGCTGGAAGGCATGGAATTAGCAGGAGAGTTTCCAGCCTGGAATGATTTGACTTTGTAATTCCTAAACACTGACATTCCTGTCTCAGAGTGGCAAAACCCATCTGACACCATCCAGGGACTCAGGCTCATTTATACAAACAGCTGACAACTATACCAATGCTGTCATTACTGAATGGCTGTTGTTGCCTTAACTTCGTTGCAGCAAAGCAGAAAAAGCCCACTTCTTGCCCTTCACTCAAGAACATTCTGTAATTTCCTGCTGTTTTCTTAACAAGCAGAGCTACCTAACAAGGAGCATTCCTGGGGATCCAGATAAAACTGTCTCCCAGGCTAGATCTTGCAGGCAAATAGCCACCCCTATCCTGGCCAGGGAAGGCATAGCCCTGGGCAGGGCTTTGGCTGACCCCGGAGCAGAGGGGTGATAATTCACAGCACCTATGGGTCTGTCACCTGCATTGTTTAGTGGCTTCCCTATCGCAGAGACCATGGTTGGGAATGCACCTCCTTGCATCTCTTTGAACTTTGTTAATTCCATGGGATTGGATAAATGCATTGATAATTAGGCAAATATGTTTGTTCCAACACAGCAGATAAATCTCAGCTATCTCTGTTCATGATGGAGAGTGCAATAATCCTGTTTTCTATTTATACGCTGCATTCCACTTCCTTCACTTGCTTGCACCTCCATGCAGTTTGTGACCTGGGAGTAATATATCCACTGATAGCTACTGAATGTGTTCCAGCTCAGGGGGCCTCAAGCTACTCACCCCTGCAGCCTGGGTGATAAATGAGACTTAAGTCTTGCCCTGTTACTTTTATTTTTTCAGCTAAGTATCCTTTACTGGATACCGCCACCTTTTTTACTGGGCCAAGTGGACTTTTGGTCTGACTCAGTGGACTGTTTTTCTGTCATAAAACTCCATGACTTAAAAGGTGGATCCAGCACTTCCCAGCTCAAGAGGACTGTGGTTTTTCTAACCCCGGTTAGAAAAGCTGTTTCTAACCCTGGCTAGCCAAAGGTGTTTCCACATGAGCTGAGCAGCACCTGGCTTTGACCCTTTGAACAAATAAAAGACTCAATACAGACATACAGAAAGGGAATTAGGCTGTTGTGGATAAATTGAGTTTGTGGGAATGTGAGAAGATTACATCACATTACATCCGGATTTGCACCACTGATGAAATTTCAATGACATTTGTATTTCCTATGAAATATGAATTATTTGTCTGGACAAATTAACAATGAAACATTTGAAACTCTTTAGTCTTTATTACCTCCTAACTCTTCACATGATGCTTCAAACCAATTCACTTTGTCAAACCTGCCAGTTTGATATAAAAATTGGATGTTCATTTCATCAAAGAATGCATTGAATGTACTGTATATTCAGTCACAAGCAAGGAAGTTACGTTTCAAATGCTGATATCATACTTTGAAGCAAACTGTCTGTTATCACCGTGTGCAGAAAAAACCCCTTAGTTCTACATTACAAAGTCATATGTCATAGGATTTTTTAAGAATTAATTGGAAAAAGAATTGCCAGTTATGTAATTTATTGATTGCTGCAGCATTGCAGTTACAGATATCTGTTGGTGGGACACTATTGTAGCTGAATGAAGGCAGAGGCATTATATGCTCCCAGTTACCCATCCCACTTCATCCTGTTTCCTTTGATGGGTGTTAAGAGGAATGGGCTTGGACTATCAGGAGGGACGTCAGCTGGCACACATACGGGCAGACCCGTGCAGTTCCCCACGCTACCAGGCTGCCTGCCTGCATTTTGCCTGCTGCTGCGGGGAGGGGAGTGAGGGAAAAGGACCCAGTCCAGAGTGCAGCAGAGCTGATCCTCACCGCAGAACTACCGGCAGCCTGGCTGTTCAGCTCAGAAGTGGCTGGCGGTGAGCCTGCAGGTGGCTGGTAGTTTGTGGGACGTGTTTCCAAGACATGTTACAAGAGTGACTTTTAACGGCAGCTGTGAAAAGCCGTGGCTGCAGCTCCCTGATAAGTCATTCTGGTCCTTTGCTTCGATTTTGGAAAATGATGCTGAAAAAGTGTCGTGGAGCTCTGAAAGTCAAAAGGCTCTCCTTCTGGTTTTCTGCTTCATTTAATTGTAAACGGTATTTCTTAGGGCTGCATTTTCTCTTTCTGTCCCACTTCTCTCAAGTCGGCTTCCTCAGCAAGAGGAACGTTTTGTTTACTCTTCTCAAAATGTTGTGCATTACTTGCACAAATGTTCAGTCATGTGATTCAAAATTTTAATGAATAATGAAATAGCAACTGACCCAGTGCTTGTTCTGGAACATCCATGTGGGAAGGGTATCAAGGAACAGCAGCTTAACACAATCATGCTGCTAATTAGGCTCTGGGCAAAGCAATACCGTCACTGGAAGAATAGAATATATTGTCCTTTCTCTGTTAAGTCTGTTGAGAAAAAATAGGCCGAGGCCAAGAGCGTAATGGCATGCAACAGATGGTACCATCTGGGCAGCACAGGCGTTGTGGCACTGACAGCTTGTCCTCCAGCCAGGGCGATCGTACTCTTGGCTCCCTATTAAATGCGTGGGAGGTGCATGGAAAGCAATGGCACAGGGCAGCAGGTACATGGGGATGGAGCTGGACCCTGCTGCCAGCCAGTCTAGCCCCACTGACCGTGATGGCACTGCTGCAGTTTGTGGCAGTTCAGAAGCTGGCTTGTAGTAGGCAGCAGCCTGTGTTCTCTCAGCTTTAAAACCGTGTGTAAGGCTATACAGCACAAAAAAATGCAAAAGGCAGTCTTCTGTGACTTGCTCAAGCCGGCTGCAAATCCTCTTTTCAGCCCTGCTGGTGTCACCATGGAGGTCATGGATTCAGAAGAGCCTGAGACCAAACCCTTGGGCCATGTTTGCTCTCCCTTTTCGCAACCTTCACCCCAGGCAGCAGCCTGTGTAACCCCTGGCCGTGCTGCCCCAGAGGGGCACCTCCCAAAGTGTGGGATTAGTTGGCTCTGCTGGGAAGAGCTTGAGCGAGCTGGAGAGGAAGTAAGAGGGTTTTTGGGTTTATTGCACTCTCTCACCACAGTCCAAGAGCCTCCACTGTTTTTTTTCATGCCACCACTCACTCCCAAGCTTTCTGCAGGACAGCAGGAGCAGGGAAGGGGACGTTTCATATCAACACCTTCCCCTCAGCTTTAAATCCCTCCTCTAGTTTTCTCAGCAATTTTGCTGCTTTTGCAGCATGGGGTCTGCAGGGACAGCTTCACTGACAGCTGCTCTGCCCAGGGAACCGGCACGTTGGTGTTATCCTGGAACTTCCATTCTGGTGTAATACTGGTCTTGTTCCTGGAGCACACAATTATTCTGCTATATGATTATTTTTAACACATATGTATATTTGATGCAGTTGATTCCAAAGGGGCATAAAACACAGAAAAAAATGGTGTCTGTGTGGGGGTGACTCATGGCATTGTAATGGCAGGGGGTGAAGCTCAAGCTTTGACTCCTGCAGTGTGAGCTTCTGCCGGGCAGTAGCTCTATGCTTGCAGCATGTGCCCGATATGGAAGAGAACAAGGTTCACATCTTCAGCTTGGACCTGCCTTCCAGCAGAGAGGTTTTTTTATTTGCTGTTAGGTTGGGTGGGCATGAGCTGCATACCTAGAGCAGAAGGATCGGGTCATTTGAATTGATTTGCCCAGCTGAGGAAACAATGTTCTCTCCTTTCCCACCACCCGCCCCTGCCCCCGAAATCCATGCTCAGCAAGGGCTGCTAGCTCAGACATAGCACAGGGCTCTTAGCACGGCTTTTGTTGTTATGAGACAGTGTCCTGACAGCTCAGAGGATGGGCAGAGCCCTCTAACATCTACCTGGTTGCACCCACAGAGATGTGCTGGTTGTAGTGCCTTTGCTACTTCTCTGCAACTCTGCCCTGGGTGTAGGATGCTCACACTGGTTTTTGTTTGAAAGCTCTTGGGTGTTTCCAATGCGCAATGCGAATATTTTTTAAATTACCAAAATTTTTTGCAGGATATGAGATCTCTTTCCTGCCTAGCTGTACAGGCAGCTCCTCTGGGTTGTGAAGCAGAAAAAAAGAAGCCTGAGCACAGTAATAATTCTGCCTGTTATTATGGAGCAGTAATTATTGTGCCTGACCATGTTAGTGGACTACGTTATCTTTTGCTCTCTCCACCATCCCCCCAAAAATATTGTTTCTGGCTAACTGAGAAGCCAACTTAGAATGAAGCACCTGTACACTGTGTGCAATGCACGTAGTTGGAAGAGGTTCCCTGGAGACCCATCTGCACTACTTCTTGCCAGTGTCTTTACTGAGGGTGAATTGGAAGGGGAATCCATTAAAAAGGACGGGGGAAAAAAATCAATAATATAATTAGAAAACATTATATGAGGTAATGATGCCAATTAAAGAGCAATGCACCCATTTAGAGAGGGCTTGGACTGACTGGCGAGGGTGAAGGGGTGCGAGCCCCTGTAGTGCACACATTCTGCTCCCCCCGGCACGGGGCTGGCACCTGTTCTAGCATCATGCTGCTGCAGCACGCCTCGGTGCTGTGCCGGGAATCGATGGGTGCCCAAGAGGGAGTCTAACAGGGGTAAAACCTCTCCTCTTGGTCTCGGCAGGCCAAGGCAGACCCGTGCCTTGAGGCAGGCATGGCTGGGGGGTTGCTGCGTGGGTGTATAGGGTGAGGTTTCTTGGATGCCTCATCTCAGCCATCCAAGTAAGAAAGAGAAACACCACCTGTAAACACCCAGAAACAAATAGAAAACAGCAGAGAGGCTGGAGAAACACTTGCTCTGCTGCCCAGGGAGAAAGCGAGGGGAGGTTTGCGGGGAGAGCTCCTGTCTGGGGAAGGGTCTTGAACAGTGCTTTAGGGACGTGTATGGTGGTGTCTGAGCCATTTGGCGTTCAGAGAATGGAGACAGTTTGCCTGCTCTCTTTACATTAGCAGAACCACACAGAAGAAATGCCTTTTCTTCTAATGGAAGCAGTTCACACAATCCCAAAGATTTTGGATTCGAAGGAGCAGTATCATGCTAGGGAGAATGTCAGTTTTAGCTAATGGCAACCACAGAAGAAACACCTTCTTCAGATTTCTTATTATTCTTTAGAAAAGGATGAAATAAGTATAACTTCCAAATAGTATTAAAATCTGGGGAATGGTTTTGAGTAGGCTGTACTATGCTCTGCATAGCATAAATGCTTATATGTTACTTGTGGGTAAAGGAGCAGTAGATACAAAACAAAATGCATGAAACCCCTGACAATACAAAAGAAAGTAAGTGAACTTCTATTTTATCTTCTTCTACTTTAAAAAGAAAGTCCCTCCCTGAGCTCCCAACAAACTCCTTCACTTTCTCTGGCTGGGGTCAGGTGTGATTAGACAAAATTAGAATTGTCCAAAATTTGCTAATTATTATTTTTTATCAGAGTAGGAGCTTTTTCAACAACAGACTATTTGGAGGACTTTCCATTTTCTTGATACTGCTTTTCATTGTGCTTTTCTTTTAAGTCCTTTCCTTCTTTTCTTCAATGGGAGAAGAGGAATTGACCAAATGATGGGAATCTGTTTTGTGACTCCATGGCAGCTCTTCTCTTTCCACATGCTGTGCAAGGAAAGCTACTATATTTTTGTATGAATATTTTGCATATTCGCCCCCATCTCTACAAACATGAAATGTGTGCTAACCTAACATCCCTGGCTCCACTCATGGAGGTGAAATTGGTCAATGAATGCATATTTGCAGGCTGAAAATATTCATTTTGGCCTGTATAAAAGTTTAGCTTTTCTCTGCTCTTTTTGTTAAATATTGTCAAGAGTTTGAAGTGATGAGAGGGAGAATACTCTATATGCTATATTGCTCTATTCTTGCCTTCAGTTAGGACTTCTCCTTCTTTGTTTTCACAGCTATCTTGATCATAATTGAAGTTAAAAGCAATTTCCACCATTTCAATGCCAAGTCCCAGTTTTTCTCCCCTTATGCCTTATTGTCTCTTTTTAACTGAAGTCTTCCCCTTGGTATTCAGCTTAAATACATGGGCAAACATTCACAGGGCCAGGCCTTAACAGTAGATACATTTGGTTCAAGGGAACGGTTATCTTGCATCTGTTGTTCAAGAAAACGGGTACTGGAAAGTGGTATTTCCTTCTTCTAGGGCTCAGATGATTCTTCTTCTCTCTTCTTCCTTCCTCGCAGCCCATCAGCTGCATGAGGGAAACCAGCACTTTATGCATCGTTCCTCTGAGGCTATTGTTACTCTCCCCTTCTTTTCCTCTCTCAATCTCGGCTGATGCTCAAGGGGGAGGAAAGCACTTAAGTGTCTCTTTTGGGGCTTAGTCTACATTCCTCTCAAGTCTCCAGGATGCTAAAGGGGACCTGTGGGGGCTTACCATAAATAAAGTATGGTTTTAGTGTTCATTAGACATCCCCCTGTCCCCTCCTCTCCCTCTTCATCTCTTTGACTTGTGCTCTCATCAACAAACAAAATGAGTTTGCAGCCAGTGCAGTGGATGAGGATGCGGTGATGTTGTTTGGAGTATGTCCTTTCTGCACAGGAAAAACACAATGTTACCTCTTTCTCTGTCCAAACCTGTGTCCTCCATATGAGCTGGATGAATGAGAGGAGCAAACTGAAGAAATGTGGGGCAGGGAGATGCCCTCATCCCCCAGAGAAGTGGCAGAGCCCTGCGCGGTGGCCCAGCCCTTCTCCCAGCCTCCAGAGGACGCATGCTTTAGCTCTGCTTCTCATCTAATTTTACTGTAATTACCAGGGCTGTTCCAACTCAGCTGAGCGCTACAGGCTGGAGGTAAAATGAAGGCGCAATTAAAATAATTGCTAGGTGTGGCCAGCCTTGTTGTGCTGAGGCAGCCGAGGGAGCACCACGTCGTGTTTGCGTGAGCCAGGAATCAAGTTCACGTCGCTTCTCTGTGCAGGGGCTGCCCAGGCGCAAAGGTGGTAACAATCTTCTGCAGGGCGCAAAAGGCAAGGTTGCAGCTGCCATCAAGTTTAAGAAAAATGACAGGAAAGAAATACCAAATGAGAACCGAAGTCAGTGTTTTTCTATATGTATGTCATTTGACTTGAGAACTTCTGAGCTAACCACAAATATCCTTTCTGAATAAAGCTCCTATTTATCACATATATATATATATATGATTCTTAGCATGACTTTAAAAATACTGCAAAAGCAAGGCAAATCCCATTTCTTAGTGGCTGTGTGTTAGATGAACCATAACCCTGTATGTGTTTTCAGTTATACTGACTCAAGCTGATTACTCTTTTGTGGAGTGTTGGTTTAAAACTGCTCTTCTTTCCCTGGAAATTTAAAAGTTGGCAGGAAATATGTTATGTGGAAGTCACCATTTTTGACAAAACAGTGGTTCAGGCATACGGTTTCTTTCAAATTTTGGGTTACTGAAGCATAGTTAATAAGGCTGTTAGACGTGCTGCTTATGGATTTGCTATCCAGCATCCCATTCTTATCTCTTTCCAACTCTGATAATCTTGTTGGAGGATCTAGAAGCGGAAAATCCAGCTATTAGACCAGGAAAAAAATGATAATCAGAACAGTCTGTTAAATTTGATGCCATTTTGTATTAAAATTCATACCCTCTAGTTGATCATACCCTCTAGTTGATCATACCCTCTAGTTCCTTGGCCAGTGCTCCTTCTCCTTTCAGTCCTCCTTTTCAGCTGCACCTCAGCTGAAAGATGCCCTGATTTTACTATATTTTTGCTGGCCAGCTACAACCAAAACCCAGCTTCGCTGAACTTCCTGAGCAGGTCCAGTGTGTCAGGATTTATTTGAAAAATAGCAATGATGTTGTTTATCATTCTTCATTAACATACTGCCCTCCCAAATAAGATTGCTCTGACAAGCAAACACAGTCATCCTTGGACACCAGCGAGAACCAAGAGCTTCTGCCCTCCCCTTCTCTGATTCATTTCAAAAGTCTGACTGATTTCATGTGCAGGTGTCTATGGCTGCTTTTTGCAACTGGCAATGGGAAGCAGGCACAGGTTGTGTTACAGTAACTGGGGAAATTAAGCATAAAGCTGTTTTTAAGTCTAGCGAAATGCGTAATATGTCAGTGAATGTGGCTGTTTGAGTCATTCTTACAAGAGTAGATTTAATCTCATCATTAAAGACACTGCCTGCTACTAACAAGTACAGGTCTTAAAATATTATTTAAAAGTCATTCAAATTTAATAAAGTGCTTTAGTCATTAGAAATGTTTGGCTTAGAGTCAGCCTGTCACATTGAATCACCACAGTATGTCACATTATAATTTCCTATTTTATTTCACACCCAATCCTCCTCACCCTAATGATTTTATCAGAAAGCAGGATAGGGTAAAATGAAGTGCTTGAAGACACAAGGAAAAAAGTTAATGTCAGATGTAACGGTGTTGAAATTGGTGACTTAACACCAGGTGGAAAATTGGATCAGTGGCACTACAGGACACTGAAGATGTAGTGAACTTTCTAGGTAACAGGTATCATGAAAAACCTCCATTTTTTGAAGAGCCAGAGTACGGATTATAGAATATTATATGTTCTTTTCAAAATACTTCATAAATGCTAACTAATCCTTCTTTATAATTTCTTTGTGAGACAGACATTATAATTTTCATCACTGTTTAGCAGACAGCTTATCCATCTCAATTTCTTTACCTGCTCTCCTTCTCAAAGCTACGCAGAGATTTAATGGCAAAGTTTGGACTGGAGGTCCTGGGTACTTATGATCAGAATATTTCCATCAGAAATGCTCTACTTGCTTGTGCTGTAGGACCATCTTCCCACCTAACTAAAATTAGAAAATGCCTCTGAAGTGTCATTTAACCTTAAACTGCTCAAATCAGAAGGTATTTGGGTAATCTGTTTTAAGCATATTTCAGTCAATAAGACATACCTGTTTTTGTCCCTTAGCTGATATAACAAACCTCAGAGTACTTGTTTCTTGTAAGATAGAAGAGTTTAACTGCCCAGTACAATTCTCATTTATAATGCAGATAGTAATACTTAGCCCAGAATTTTTTTTTTTAACTGTGTGACTTTCCTTAAGAGAATACTGATTTGGAGCAGAAAATGGAAACTTGAGGCAAAGGAGAGCAGACGTGGAATTTCTTGGAAAGCACTGGGAAAACAGATAAAGGCTGAAGGGCAAGGCTGCAGAGCAGTGAGATGCTGCCTGATTCTGCCCAAGAATTGAGTTCCCCTTACCTGAAAGGAGTGCCACTTGGCTCTGGGGTCAGTCTGTCTTCTTCTTTCTTTCCCTCTTTTGCTCTTTTCTCTCTTTCTCTCTCTTTTTTTGGGGGTCCCTAATCAGAACAAAATGTTACAAAGTCTTGTTTATCATTCTGATTCAGGGCAGGAAAATATTTTAAAATCTCAAAAAGTTTTGCAAGATGGGAAAACCATTTCCCAGACAGATTTAGCAATGTCTTCCAGGACTTTTCAAACAGCTGTGAAGCAAGACTGCCCCTCAGCCTAATCCATATTGGCTATCTCCAGTTAAATGAGTCTTTTCAAAGTATTATATCATGACTTCATTAAATCCCACAAAACTGTTTCCCCAGGAAATAACTTTGAGCCAACTGGATTCTAACTACCTGCTGTATCTCATGACCCCGTAATAATAAAAAACATGGTTGAAATAAGTCTGCGCATTGTGTTGCTCCCTTTCCCTTGCTCTGTAGCCTAACCTGTCACGGGGGCAATTGGAAAAAATCTGTTAAGGCTTCACTAATTTCTTTCCTCATTTCCTTTAGCAATCCTGGTAGCTGCCCAGGATACTTAGTCTTCCTTAAGAGCGTTCAATTTTTGGCACAAGACTTTTCATTTGTATCTGCTCCTAATCTGTCTCCTCCTGTCATATCCGGAAATATGATCCCTTTGTTAAACAGTTAATTTGCTTCTCTTTGCAGAGGGGAGAGAGGGAGAGAGAGGCTGGAGGACTGCCTAACAAACCTGCAAGATCTTCCTCCTTTTTATTCCACTCTCAATTATTATTTCTTACTTTTATCTTTTTTCTATTGTGAAAAGCATTTCATCCTTTCTACACACAGAAGATCAAACCACCCTTATGAATGAGCTTCTGGACTAGATCCTCAGCTGGGGAAAGCCAACACACCCCTGCCACAGGCAACAGAGGAACCTGGATTTGCACCAGCTGCGACTCTGATCTAGATGTAACAGTTTGCCCTTGCCTGTTTGGTTTTGATTAAACCACCAATGTGGATGGTCTTCATGGTTTGTTTCCTCCTTGCATGGCTTTAAATGAGAGAAAAGTCCAGTTACACTAATTTGTGTGCAACGTAGCAGCAGCGAATGAGCTCTAGAATTGAAATAAAGAGCTAAATTTGACTTTACTTCTTTCTCTGTATGCTGCATCACCCTAGAGCTCCTCGTTGCTGATGTGGTGCTTGCTGGTGACATGGCTGCAGTGTGGCAAGAGACAGGGATTAACCAATGATGGCAGCAGCGAAGGGTAAACATGTTGGATTTCTGAATGAAGGTCCTAAATTTCCATGCTTTGCACAAATAGCTAAAGTCATTTTGGAAAGAGACTTCTCTATACTTTCCAAATGGTTTTAATGGTGAGTGAAGACAAAATGTTCTCTCATGAAAAATGTGTGGGGAAAGCTGCCATGGTAATAAAGCCACATTCACCATAGTAGAGTCTGCTACTGATGCTTATTTGTCACAGCAGAGCAATAATTAAGATTGTGACCTTCCTTGCTAATCACTGGCAATGTCTATCAGCAGACAGCAGAGCTGTCTTAAAAAACTTGGGAAATGCCCTGCAATTCAGAGGTAAAAATGACAAAAACCCACACTCCTGGCAAACAAAAAGGCAATAAATTCCTCTCTCCTTCCTTAAGCTGTCAAGTGCCTTTTTTCCAGAAGGGTTTTTCAGTTCTTTGGTTAGGTTTTCTTTAAAACATGAAGGTGCCTGTGATAAAGTGGCTATTGAGTCTGAGGACAAGACAGGAATCAGAGCGCAGGAAAGCGCAGAAGTCAGGGTCTGGCTGCAGTTTGATTCACGTTTGCATCATCACAGCAATGCCGTATTTGTTGCAATATTGCAAGATGTGGGTTTCCAGGGCAAGAGCCTGGAGCTTGTTTACTTATTTTCTGGATGGGGAATTTTTTTTAAGAAGTTTGGAAATATGTCCATCTCTAGCTATAGAAGCTAGAGGATGAAGGTAATGGAAATAAAAAGAGTTAAATACTAAATGTTATCTGAATGCTTTGGATATTTTGCTTTCTTTCTTTCATTAAAAAAAAAAGAAAAAGAAACTGACATTGAATATGTAAGACCTTGAACCTGAAAAAAGGACCTATTTAGTAAAGTGCTTACTCTAAAATACAGAAATAATGGGCTTAGAGGAAATGCTTTCCACAATACCTGCTGTTGAAGAGGAAGGGTATGTTACATGATGCATTTTCTCCAGAGCTGCAGATGGGCTATCGTGCAGCTGTATTCTTCAGCCATGTTTCCACAGTGATGCTCTTGTTTCAGCACTGAAATCTCCCTGGTTTCAAATGGAGCTCCCCAGGCACTTTAGAAGTGGGATTTCAGCATCCATGTCACCCAGGTGCTTCTGAAAACCACAATTAACTGCTGTTGCTGAACATAGTTACATTTCAGTGAAATAACAGGCTAAAGTTTAAGAACATGCCTAACTATTTAGGATCAAAAGTGAGAGACAGAAAACATTTCCAAACAAAAGAGAAATATTTTTTATTTAGGCTTGTCCTCTTATCCTTCATTAAGAGCAGCTATTTCCATTTCCAGTCTTGGACTGACACAGAGGGCTGTATCAGGACTTTAACCACTCTTGTCTGACCCCAGTTCACAGCATCTGTGTTTTGCATGGGACACTTGTGGCATAGACTAACTTGCTGGTGAGAAACCAGCTCAGGACACTGCTTATGTGGCAGACTTTCCAGTGGGATGACTGTTTTCCTTTTTTCCGTAAATAATGTGGAAAAAAGATGTCCACATGTCTTTATGAGAGAAAAACAGGACAAAGAGAAAGAAACTAGTTGCATTGTTAACAGACGGTTTAGATAGTTTATCTTTGTGAAATGCAAACGAGTGGCAAGATGAATCAGAGTCTACTATTCTTATCTGACAGAATGCAAATTTGCAAAGGAACAGAGAGTCCAGTGTAGCATTAAAACTATCTATTGTTAAGAAATGAAAAACTATTATACTGCAAAATTTGTAGCATGTATTTTAGAATCAGCCTGTGAACTTTATAAAACCCTTTATAAGAGTTCCATGCTTTCAGCTATCACGTAATTTTAACATCTTCTATAGGCAATATTCTCTGATTTCTAAATAGTACAAAACTTATATAATTCTATACTTAGATATTAACTAAAACAAAATTTTACCCTCACTGTATACTGAATCTCCCAAGTGCAGTCTAATAAGTGTGTATAGTCATTTCCTTGAGTACAGTTTTAATATGGTCTAATGTATGCAAATTTGTACAAGGGACAAATGTCACTTACGAAAGGAAAATGGGACTAAATACCTCACAACTACTGAAATCCATAGGATTCAGTTTCCACTGAAATCAGTGGGACAGTCATCAATAAAGGGTATGACAACCTTTTAAAAGTGATGTGAGATTTCCCTGCTCATGGAAATGCTAAATTAAACACTGTTTCAAGCCAGGCACAAGCCTGACTTCGTTTCCAGTCAGTGGTGATGCTCATACTGGTCTGTATGGTTCAGGGTCAGTCTTTCAGCAGTATTAAACACCCTGGGGGTGTCTCCCACTTTACCTCCAAGTAGTTCAATCCTGATTTATATCAGAGCCACTAATTACCAAGAAAACAAACTCAAGCCTGGTGTTGCAGTCCTTCAAAACTGTGATCTGAAGGAAAAAAAGTAACAGTTGTTCTTGGGCTTGAGATAGGTCTCTGAGGGAAACGTGATGGCCCATGATATACAGGAGTTGAGGCTTTTGGCCATCTCCCTCATGGTGGTACCCAGGTCTAAGGAGATTTCGGAATTGGGTTTTTTTACACTCTCAGTAATCCAAACTTGTCACTTAGCATGGCTCTCTCCATGGGCTCACGTGGGATCATACAAGACCACATTAACTAGATGACTCATTTCTCTGTGGCAAAAGCTAAAGGGGATGAGTCTCCCCCAGCGCCGAGATGTAAAACTCGCACCTCTCTTTACAGTATGGTGTGGCTACTTGAAACCATAGATTCTCCTTGAGCTTTTGCACGACATCAGGATAAACGCATAGCTGTGGGAGCTGTGTGTGTATAAAGAATGTAAGTGTAAAGAAAATGATGGCATCTCAGATGGAGTATATTGATATCTCACACATTAAAGGGCTAGAAAAGCAAGTAGGACAACAAAAACAATTGCCATGTTTTTCCACTCTCTTCCAGTTTCTTGACATGTAGAATGAATCACCACAGATTCCTGCGTAGTATGCTTTTGTAAATAGGTATGTTAGCTTGGGGTGGTAGGTCAGATGCAGATCAGAAGCAATCTTGGCGCCAACTTAATTGTGTTGGAGAAAAATTTATTAAGTTCTGAACAAAATAAAGGCCTGTGTATGTGAAAATATTCGTGCCTCTGGATTTGATGCATGGGGGTTTATGTATTGTCAATATTACATCAAGAGTCAACTCAATCCAGTGTTTATGTGAAAATTTGGTTCCTGCTATTCATATTTCTAGATTGTTTTAGTTGCAATTACCCTAACGTTTTCAGACACATTTATGTGGTGCTAATGCAAAGCAAGCATCCCAACTAAAATGAGAGGGTTTGTATTGTGTAAAGCTGAATACTCCTAAATTACTCTAAACAGTAATATATGCTGTGGTTG
Source organism: Burhinus bistriatus (assembly GCA_013397275.1). Taxonomy (NCBI): domain Eukaryota; kingdom Metazoa; phylum Chordata; class Aves; order Charadriiformes; family Burhinidae; genus Burhinus; species Burhinus bistriatus. The sequence goes on from VYXH01003298.1 coordinate 665,559, forward strand.
GGGAATACCAAAAAGAAACTTTAATGTAAAGTAATTAATAAAAAAATCAAATTCTTGATCCTAGTTATTGCTTATCAGTGACCATGCCATTGGTGAACCCTCTTGAGATCGATAACAAACGGGTTCACCTTAAGTCCAAAAATGGTAAAAAGAACAGAGCAGAGGCCAAAGACTGATTTCATTATACAAATGAAATGGAAAAATGCAGTGAAATTCCATCCATCCCTGAGGACTGGCTCCACTTAGAGGTTAGAGGAATCACTGAGAGTGATCTCACATTTATGGGCTCTGTAACTGTCATTCGTTAGCAATTGTAACGTGATTATGACTCAGGTTAAAGTAACTGGAAGACACTAATGCCAGTTGAAAACTTGGCCACTTGGAAGCCCACAAGGAAACCCCCTTGTTCCTCTTCAGAGCCAGGATTTCACCCTTGGAATTTACTTGTTTTCCACAGAATGCACACAAAAGGAGAGGTGGTCCCTCCAGAAGCCACATGCCCTTTAATGATCTGTAAAGGCAGGGGAGCAGAGCATTTGCTCGTGTGCGCTGTGGGAAGGGGGGGTGCTGCACAGCCTCTCCCTTCAGCGGGGATGGGGATCACACTTCAGCCACTGTCCTGCAGTGAATTCGCACCCTGAAGAGATTGGCAGAACTCTTCTGGCTTGACCTGGGACCAGCACAGCATGGTCCTTCCCCACTCCACCTTGCAGGAGGTGACTAGTGAGTTTACTGAGCTCTGCTTGCAGGGAACCCAGCCTCCTCCTGCCTCCGTGGTGGCTTTATCTGCACCAAGCAGGTTTAGAAAGGCAATGTGTCTCTGAACACGTTCTCCAGGTATGGTAAACCCAAGGCTTAACCACAGCCAGCTGATGTGTTTTTATCTGTCTTGTCTCAGGAGGCTGATGGGACACGCGGAGGTGCAGCTGTGTCAGCCAGGGTGACAGGTTTTGCTTGGGGTGTCCCTCTCATATGTAGGAGTCAAAGCCACCAGGAGTGGCTGAATCATCCTGGCACACGGGTCTTGTTACCCCCTCTTTGGCAGCAGTGACTCTGACAAATGCACCTTGGAGGAAAGGAAGATAGGGTTTTAGGTTTCTGCGAGCAGTTATTCCCCACAATGCCAGCCAGCCCCCTGGAGGTGGGTAATTTAACCCTAATCTCATTTGTGTGCATATTCTGCTCAGGGCAAGACAGGACCCCTGCTTCTCCTGAAGAACGAGATCTTGCGAAAAATCAGGAACTTGGCAAACACATGGGGGTGAGGAGCACAAGAGCGTGCTTGGATGAAAACCAGGGAGGCAATTCTGAACTCCCTGGAGGAAACTCCGCTCTGAGGAGAACACTAGTGCTCCCTTGTGCCTTCCACCAGGCTCTACTTCATGTCTCCTAAGCATGCTAGGAGAAACTGCTTCGTCTTCTCTAGCTGTGGCAACCCAAACATTTGCCATCTACAGGGAGAAGTGATGACACACCTTTATCTGATGGTGAAGGTGAACAGGCACTTGCTGATATTTGGATGGGTTTGCTCGCCTTCTCCTTGCTTTGGGCTACCAATAACCTGCTAGAAGTGTGCTAAAATTTTTGTGTTTCCAGTCCTAATTTTCAAGATAAAGTGATAGGCCCAAATGTTGATTGATCTTAGGAATCACTTTGCCATGCAGGTCTTTGGGTCACTGTGGTGACAAAGCCTGTGAAGATTGGGGTGAACGGTCTGAGAATAATCCACAGGAGATCAAGGGAGTCCCACAGGATGTCTAATGCTGAGAAATGGTACACTGTTTACTTATTTCTTTAAAGCTATTAAATGTGGCTTTCCCACTATGTTATTATCATATTTGTAATCCCATTAGTGTTTTCATCCCAAAGCTCCTACCAAACTCTTCATCAAACACACAGCCTGAGAGCAGGCAGGCACCCTCCATTGGGCCAGAAGGGCCAGAGATGTCCTCAATTCCACCAGAAGAATCAGTGAAATCCTTCAGTTTGTGGAAAAAGTGCCTTAACACAGTAACTGTGGATATCAGTATAAAACTATTGGACTGACAAATCCCGAGGAGGAGAAAACCTGTACATCACAGAGAAATTTCTGTGCACAGCCTTGGTGCAATTGTGCCAAATATTCCTTGTGTGTCCCTATGATCTTACAAAAGGTCGACTCATCATCTGGCTGTTGTATCGGGCTTTCAAAAGCTGGGACATATGCTGAAATATTACCCCATGCTGCAGTAAATGACTGAGCTCCCATTGGCTTCAATGGGATCAGGTTTTTATCCCATGCCTTTTCCCTCCCTTCTCGGCATACATGTTGACCTAGCTAAGTACTAAAAATGTTTTTTCTAAACTGTAAGAAGCCTGCTGGGGCTGCATCTGAGTGCAGCGCACAAAGGACTGTGGATAGATGTCAGAACTGCAAGGGCTGGTTTGGTTTTAAGTCAGACAGTGTGTGCCTTTTCAAGGGCTCTGTGGCTGCGTAAAACACTCGCTCAAAGCACTGCCAGAATCCAAAGCTACTGATAATTAAAGAAAATATATATATGTGAGGGGGAGAAGAGATATGAGAAACACTCATGCTCTTTCCAACATCACTTTTCTTATTAGAGAACAGGAGATGTTGATTTTAGAAGAGGTAATCCCAGGGAAGGCTGCGCTCACTCTGCCTCACACGATGGACGTGCTGGCTCTGGTTGCACCTACATTCCCAGTAAGGAGCTCAGGTCCGCTGCTCTGTGGGGGTACCCAGCTCCTGTTCCCTGCTTGATCAGTGGGAGAGGAGTAGTTGCGATGCTTAGCATAGGCATCTAGAGTCAGGGATACATCCCACTTCAGTGCTTGGGGGATGTGTGAAACTAAAGAGCATGAAGTAGGCCTGAATAGCATCATCTACAAAGAAAAAAAAATAAATAAAGTGAATACAATCCCTGCTTCTTAATTGCTCAGAACTTGTGTTTCACACTGCCAGCCAGCTCAGCCCTTCTCCTGGCATGTCTTCTTCCTCCCTGTTCCCTCAGCGATCGTATTGCAAACCTAACACACTTGGTTCAATTCCATTTTTAAATTCACCATTGCAGATTCTGCCCCAGAGTGACTGCATCTGTCTGAAAAGAGAGCTGGAATGGGAATTTAAATGTGTTTTATGTGGGCATTCAAGTGCCTCTTGGAGCCGAGAGATGAGTATAGCTGAACCTAAGAATGTATATCCATCCTGAGAGGGGCAATGCTGACATATACAGCTGTGTTAAGGATGGTGAAAAGTGGCTAGCATGTAGGCATGAAAACAAGCTGCTGTTTAATTCCCAGCTCAGCAACTTGGGTTGAAAACTGTAACAACTGTAATTATCAGCAAGTTTCCAAGCCAGACAATTGAATCACTCGTCTGAGCAGATGCCTCTGGGGAATAGCAATGGAGCTGCGCTCTTCAGCTTGTAGTACACGTACTCGCTGTATGGGAGCATAAAACCCTTCAAGGGATGGCTTTACCATCGCCAGCGCACTCCTCAACTTCCTATCACTCACTGGAGTTTGGATAAACCAAGGGGGTACAGCTGTTCCCACCAGCTCCCGCTTGGCCACTCCATGCTACCAGAGGCAGGGTGATGATCCTGGCCCCGCTGAGCACTGAAGGGAGGCATGGGGACTGTAGGGCATCCCATGGGCTGGGACTCCCGCTGGGCATTCACTGCTAGGTGCCAGAAGGTGCAGAGGGAATCCCCAGCATCATAGTCCTGCCCTTGGCTGCAGCAGGAGCAGTAAGCATGTGTGTTTTACGGCCAAAAAATGTTGTAAGGTGGCAATGGTGGGTTTAGAAGCACGTCTTAGATGTGTAGCTTGCTACAGTTGGATGAAAGCTCCTTTACGGAGCTACCCTCTGCTGTAACACAAGATCTGCCAGACTGAATTAACGTACTTAAAGAGGAGATTAATTGCATTTCTTTTTGGTGAGGCTGGACAGGTTTGTTGTAGGAATTGCAGTTGCCTGAATGCAGCTACCTTCCCTCATACTGTTTTTTTTCCCCTGCAGTCAGAGAGGATTAGCTTCAGGCAGTGGATACACATGTACCCAGGGGAAAAACCACTCTGGTTTTGTTCACAGTTTATTGCAAGGATGCCTGTTTTCCACAAGAACTGCTCAAGCTCCAGAAGAGAACGCAGTGGGACTGAAATGCCAGAAGCCTCCCTCTGATCGTTTTTCTTTTTGAAAAGCGTGTATTTATTCCAAACCTTGGTAATTTCCTCCGTGTGCCTTGAGCTACATTTCTAGACCTGGGAGAAAGGGATCTTGCCACGTTAAAGATCTCTCTGCTGTGTGACTAAGATTATGTCCCACTGTGGATATTTCAGTTTTAAAAGTGAGATGAGACCTGATAGTGATACCACATTAAACACATCTCCTATTGATCCTTTCTAACCTTGCAAAAGAGCTGCTCTGCATTAAGTACCTTTTACTTCATCGCTGCTGATGGGACCACAGATGTTAACTGCCAGGCTAAATATCCTCAGAGGTCAGCAGACAGGGCATTTGAGAGGTCATAAAGTAATAATTTTCTGGCTAAGAAACAATAGGAGTGTTTGCTCCTCTGCCCTCTAACTCAGCCTGAGGACATGCTAGCGGCTCACTCTGAAATGCATTTACAATATTTATAAATAAAAGGGAATTAATAAAAGCTCTCCTTCCCAGTGTTCCCTCCCCACCACGTAGCGTTTTGAGTGTATCACAAATCAGCTTGATATGTCAAATTGTTGCACTTGACTGAACTGATGACAAAAAGGCTTTGTACTGAACAAAGGGTTGTGCTTATAAAGGTATATTTTCAGACCATCCTCTCCACTATTAAAGGGTACCTGCTCTATACAAAGACCTGAAAGTAAATCACCTACTCTGTATTGAGGCACAAAAAATCGCCTATAGCTGATGAGAGAAAAAAAGCCATTCTGCTTTTTAGACCGTACCTTTTAGCTCTCTGGCGTGTCTCTGCTGTGTGTGGACAGACGGGGCTGGCTGTCCTCATGTCTTCTGGAATTTCCTCGGTATCTGCTCCACGGGGTTTGATTTCCAAGACCACTGCGGAAATGGCAGTCAGGCATTGCTGCAGAGAGGACAGCGGTATTGTTGCTGAGCTGTGTGGGCCAGATTCCCCGCAGCCATTAAAGCAGATGATCCATTTTCTTCACCTGAAATACGGCAATTTTTGCCAGTTGAGGAGCTGGTCTGCAGGCTCAGCCATGAGTTTGGAAGAGTTTTCTTGGTTTGGAGCTTTCTTGGTTTGCTTACCAAGAAAGCAGAAAAAAAGGTCCGCTATTTTTTCCTTATTGACTTCAAGCAAATCATGCTAGTTTTCTCAAAGAATCAACGGGCAACATAAATCACCTTTGGAGGCCTGCTGCTGGAACACCAGCAGATGCTGTGAGCACATAAAGAGAGACTTCTGCTTATATGCTAATCCTTTTATTTTCAGTCCACTTAGTTTTAGATATTCCATGACTCCTTACAATCTGCTTTTTGATGAATCAGATCTGCCTACTTGCATTGGGCACCTTGTTTTCTTTATTCTTTTGGGAAAAGATGCAATACATATTTTCTCAACATTTGGTAGTTGCTTTTGACTGGGTGATTGTGTTTTTAGCCCTGTTTTTATTTCTCTTTCCTCTTCTTTCTCTTTACCAATATTTTGTAAACAAAAAACCCAACCCAAACAAACAACAAGGGAGGGAAACAATAATCCTGTGTTTGATACCTGCAGCAGCTTGAAAATGAGGTGAGTGTGTAATGGATAGTGCATGTGTGATGTGAGAATTGTGGTGCTTGCCAAAACATTATTGTTGTTACCGTGTGTGTGAGAGGAAGATTAAGCTAATAGACTCATGCCAGCCATGTCTGAGGTACACTGTGGGAACCAAGGGGGTGGACGTTCTCTGGCTGAAATAATATGTGTGTGAGTAATTCCCTCCTTGAATTTTGAGTAAGGCCTTAGGAAGCTGGCCTGTTTTGTCCGTGGCTGGGAACGGTCAGTCCCGCTCAGTGGGAGATGCTCCTAGCTTTTAACTCTTTGTTTTAGGGCAACACTATTCCCAAACACTCACTGGGCTTGGTGCTAAAACCTCCCCACTGGCAAGCGCTGGGTAGAGGAAGGTTGCCTGTCCTGTAAGAGTTAGGAGGATGGAAAATTTTCCTTTCTGAAATGGAGAGGAAAAGTAAAAGCTCAAATATTCCCAAGGCAATTCTACTAAAGGTAATTTAAAAATTGAATGCATCAGTCAAAACATTTTATTTTGATCATTCATATTTTTAAATGTCCTTTTTAATCAGCTACTGTAAGTGACTGATAAGCAGACCTTTCTTTCAGACCTGGTCAAGTGAGCTGCTTCTATCATACAGATGTAGAAACAATGCAGAAAGTCACAGATGTGTCTGCTTTTTAAGGAAACAGGCCTTTTGTCAAGATCTGTTTTCTTTCTCTTTTGCTTTGATGAATTAGTATTTTTCAGTGACAATCAACTTGCCCAGCTTTACCACTGACTTTCCTATATTTGTTTCTAGATGGGTCTTCTAACTTGAGTCATTTCTTCCTTTTAGTCTAACTAGATTTTAATACTGAATGTAGCATTGCTCTTTACCCTCTGCCTGTTTATTTTTCTTCATGATCAATTCTGCTGGAACTTCTAAAAAATCTTTTGAAAATACAAGCAGATGATGCCCATCAGATCACCTCTCCTTTTTATTATATTAACTTTTTTTTCTAATAGAGAGTGAAGCACTGGCTCTTTTTACAGAAACTGTGCGGGCTTTGATCCTTGGGGATTTTTCTTGTCCAAGTGCTGGATTGTGCTGTCCTTAATTAGACTCTCCCTCTTCTCTCCAAGTACTGAGGTGAGGTCGGCTGGTCTGTAATTCCTCTCATCACTCTTGGCTCCTTTTATTAAAGCATAGATGCTAAAAGTCACTTCACAGTCTCGAAGATCTGATGCCGTTTCAAGGCTTCAGTGTATCTCCCTATTGGGATCTCAGCTCTTCACGCTTAATTTTAGCAGATTGCAAGTCCCAGGCCTCTTTCAGTCTCATCCGAAGTCACTAAAGTCAAAAGAAAAACTCCTTTAACCTTTCCCCACCTACACTACCCCGTCCTGCACTTGTATCTGAACTTTGATGGTTGGTTTTATCTGCCTAAAAGGAGGCCTGCAGGTTGCGTAGGGATAGGTCCTGATAACAGGGAAGTTTGTAGTATGGCAGAAAAATACATTCCAGCAACATGACAGATAGATACTATACTAATAATGTATAACTGCAGCACCATATGTTTTATTTGTCATTTTTTTCTCACAGGAGTAGGAGCAGGAGGTAGGAGCAGTGCACGCAGGAGAGGGCAGAGAGGCTGGGTTACCCCTGGAGAGACCCCTTTTTCCCACCACAACCAGCAGCTCACTGCCCCCCCCACTCCTCACGGGGGGAGCAACAGAGCACGCCAAAAAGAAGAATCCCGCTGGCTGGCTCCATGCACCCCCTCTGCCAGCCTGGGCAACCACCGCTTTCCCAGCAGAGGGAGAGAGGCAAGCCCTTCATGTCCGCCCACCAGCTCGCGTCTCTCTCCTCTGACCCCTCTGCCTTTCCCGGGGGGCTTGGCACAGATGCAGTTCAGCTGGGCCAAGGACCTGGTCTTCACGTGTGCCTCCTCCCAGTTTCAACAGAAGTGTATTTCAGCGCAGGGGATAGGAGTGGATTTTCTGATGCCCGGGTTGGGATTTTCATGGGCTTTGGTGTGTGGCTGGTTTGGAGAGGAGCCTGAGGAACTGCCCATGCCCCAGTCTTGGCCTAGCAGTGGTTCTCCCTGACCCATGGACCTCCCTGGGGAGAGGGCAGTGGGGTGGATGGGGACAGCTGCCTAAAATGCCCAATGCAGCTGCCCACTATAGAACCACTATTCCTTTCCTCTAAAAGCAGAATAACTGCCCCAGAAAGATGCTGTGGTTGACAATTTTGCCACAGAGTAACTGCTCTGTCAACAGAGAGAAAAGCAAAGCCTAGCTGTAGAAAAAGAATGTGCAGTTTCTTCTTTGGAGTCTTTGCTAGCAAATACCAGTGGGTGGAAAGACCAGACAGACAGCCTGGAGCACTGCTCAGGGTTTGTCCCAGTTGTTGGCACACCTTGAATTTTCACAGGCTCAGAGCAGTTTGCTCTGCTTGAACTTCACCTATTGGCTCCCGGAAGGTGAAGAGGAGGGAGAGGGCAATAACCCGAAGTGCAAGGCTCTTCTCCCAAACTTTTCACAGTGTCCCGTATTGCCCCTTTGAAAGTCAGAGTGGGCAGGCCACAGATCACCTTGAGTGTTCCTTGTCAAATCATCCACCTGAAAAATACTTATCTTTCTTTCTTGCACTTGATTTCAGACTCTCAGGCTAACAGGCCTGGGTAATACAACCATTAAGCAAAACTACTTTTACTTGAATAAAGAGGGTTTCAGTATTCAGAGACCCATGTTTCACCTGGACAAGCTCAGTTATGATAACAAACTGTGGCCTGGTAAGAAGAGAAATTCAACCTTGTGCTTCCCCTTATGTTGCAGTTGCAAAACATCTTCAGATCTGTGGATGTTACGTTGTGGTGACGACTGTCGGAGAGAAACTTCTCAGAGGCATTTCTTTGAATCACACTGTGATGAAGTTGATGCTCCATGTTTATGCTTCCCCATTCTTTGGGAAGTCAAACCCCAGCACTTCTGCTGGCTCTGCCAGCCAGCTGGTAGTTAAAAGAGGCTCAAAGTGGTGGGAAGGGTACTTTCCACCAAGGCCATTAACAGCTCTAGTATTGCATTGATGGTGGCTGTGGTCACCAAAGGGTTGGGACTGTGTGTGGAGTCATCATTCCCTTCAAATGACCCCTTCTGCTCTTTGCTAGGAACAGCAGTCTGTGTGGAAACTTGTGTGGGGACTTTGACCCCCAAAGCAAGATGTTTACTGGATTACTCAATGGACAATCATCAGGGTGGGAGGGCGCTTAGTGGCCTTTAGAAGGGCTGTTGTGCTGAAATGTGATTTGAGACTGCTGAAGGGGAGTTCAACTGACTTGCTGCTCAGTGGTTTGTTTCCAGATCATATACAAGCTGCAAAGGGGAATTACGCCCAGACCTTGTATTCCTCAGGAGAAGGTGTTGAATTGCGTAGGGGTGACCATGACAGTCCTTGTGCGAGCAGTGTCAGAAGGAAAAGATTTGGAGAGGAATAATGAGGTTTTTTGGAGATTTTATTCAACAAGTGGATAAGACAGGCTACCTGTCAAAAACTTTCCTTGGTATAAGCTTTGCATTTTTTCAGTGCTCCTTCTAATTCTTTAGACATTTGATCAAAGCCATGGCCTGCCTCTGCAAAGTTCATCTCTCGCACTCAGGAGAGAGTTGGTGACACAGCTGACTTTGTTCAGACCAAAGATCCACCCCAGTAGCCTATCCTTGTTTGCTTGGGGAAGAAGTATAAGCCTTAGACAGGTTTTTCATGGTACTTCCCCTGATGCCTGCCCTGCTTCCAGAAAGTGATGCTTTAGAGATGAGCTCAGCTAAGGTGAGGTCCCTGGGGCTAGGTGTTGTGCTTTCACTTCTGCAGAAATGACACTAGCAGAACCTTGCCATCCAAAAAGAGAAAGATGGTGGAGAGGCTCATTGGCCTGGGAAGTGCCTCTGGGCAGGATGTAGAGGCACAGATGGATCAAGGCCCTGCAGAGTCCAGAGTCCTTGTGCTGCTGTCACTGTGCTGACCCAGCTGTACCTACCAGCCTTTGACAGCCTTTGCTCCAGTGGGTTCCAGACTGGGATCCTCAACTGCTGTTGTCACACCTTTTAGTGGTTTGTCTCTGCCAGGTCTCCCCAGCTATACAAAGGAGGAAGAAGGACTATGTCTCTCTTCCTCCAGCTACGAGATGCAGCTGTTTGACTCTTGGGAGAGACTGTGGGGTTAGCCCTATTGCTTGGACTCTTTGTTCCATTTTTAAGAACAGCCAGAGCAAGCTGAAGCCGGCTGCCAGAAAGGTACGCTGATGCAATGCTTTGCACTATGCTAGTCGGTGTTTAGGAAAGACCTGTTCTTCTGATTGAGTCTCCTGATACTTGCCCTTGCGAAAAATCTGGCAGTGCCCCTGTCCATTCTCAGTGCTCTGTTGGGCAGCATGTACTTGTTTGGACAGGGGCTGGTGTTGACGCAAGAACACTTGATGGAAGAGTTGCAGAGAGGCACCTCGATGTGTGGGTGGTGGACAGGTTTTCCGCCCTTGTGAGCAAAGGGCTAATTTCCTGGCAATCAACTCATGTCGTTGTACCTATTCCAGAAGTCAAGGCTGAGGCTGTTGATTGTAGCCCATAAAGAAATGAATGTTTTTCAGATGCCTGTTGGGGGTGACTTTGTGTCCCTACAGCAAGTGTGTTTGCTCTTGTAGCTTTGACTGAACAAGCAAGCAGCTTCTCAGCTCCTGTTTGGTCAAGCCTCCTAGAGCTGCCTAGGGCCTAATTGTGAGGTCTTGTCTCCTCATGAGGATAATTTGGAATAACTCTGTCAATGAGTGATTTTCAGGAAAGTCTGTGGTCAGTCTTGTTTCTTTGGGAATGCATGTGTCTTCAGCTGAAGTCACATGGAAGTAAGACTGTTTTACATTCCCACCCTGTGTGGCACTTGGAGAGGCACACTGGAGGGACCATTCTCCATAAAGCCTCATTTGCACATTTCCTTTCTTTTGACTGAGATTGAAAAAAACCAAAACCCCAATTCCAAGATGTTAGTATTTCCTGTGAGTTTGTTTTTTCCTGTAAAACATCTCTTAGAAGGTGGATCACAGACTATTTTGAAAAGAGTCCTATGAATGGAGACTTTTCTGCCCATCTGGATTGTCGTGGTTTGGGCCAGATTGGCCCAATCCGGTGGAACGACAGATGCTCGTTCCCTCTTGCTCTGCTCCCGAAGGGAGGCAAGAGAGAGAGAGAGAAAGAGAGACTTAAGAGTTTAGAAGGAACTAAACTACTTTAATGAAATATTAATACTAAAATAATAAAAAGAAAATAATGAAATATATACAAAACCGTATCAAGCTCCCAGGATGACAATCACGTCACCAGCAGGCGCTGGGGAAGTCCCAGACTGGACTCAGTGACGGACGGGAACTGGATTCCGGATCTGGATTCAGGATCGGGATCAAAGGCAGACGCAGAGACAGAGTCCTCCTCGGACGTCGGCCATTGAAGAAAGAGGGCTGACCCTTTGATCCCTCAGCTTTTATACTGAGCATGAGGCAGATGGGATGGAATACCCTGTTGGTCAGTTTTGGGTCACCTGTCCTGTCCGCTCCTCCCTGCAGGTGTGACCCCTCTACGCTTTTCCGCTTCCGACCCTCCAACGGGGCAAGTAACAAAGTTGTCTGGCCTTGGGTGTTAGAGCAATAAGTCTAAGCAAGAGCCTCTCTGCATCCCGTTCCTTGGCATCAACTATAAACATGGGTCTGATCACTCTGAGAGTGAACAGTTTTCTGCACAACATGCTGTTAATTTCAGCAGTTAGAAGAGGCCTAGCTAAAAAGTAAAGTTACTGAACAAAATTAGTCCTGTTTTACCTCAAACCAGGACATGGATACTGGAGTTTTGTGACACTCTGTTTCCTAGTGTATATTGCCAACATGTTATTCTACTTTGCAAAACTAGAAAACCCAGTATGTCAGTGACCAGTTTGTTACTGGAGTCTGGAAGAGATGTGTTACCCTTTATTCAAACTGGTGTTGCCTTCTTGTTTCCAGATTTGGCATAAAGATGAGAAATTAGAAAAAAGGAATTGAATAAAAATTCTAATCTTAGAAGTACTGTGAAAATGTATGAGTCCAATGTAGAGATCCAAGTGACTCTATGCACGTTCCCCTCGTATGACTTTATGTCCGTCATACTAAGGACACTATCTCAAGAGGCCAGCATCCCCTAGTTTTCCCTCTTTATCAGAATAAGGACCCAAGGAAGCAGTGGGACAGGAACACCTCAGGGAGCAGCATGGGCCTCTTGAAAGGAGGGACTGGACAACACCAAGAGTCCAAAAGTGCCAGGGGCTTTGTAGAAAGCCTTACTCCAAGGGATGAGGAATTCAGGCCAGACAGGAGTTGCAATAGGTATGAGCAGGCTGGCATGTTCTTCTTGTGGGAGCTGTGCTAGGGATGGAGCAGAACAGAGCTGCTTATTTTTGTACTTCCAGAAGGTTTTCTTGGGCGGCACCTGCTCTCCCAAGTCCAAGTCCTTCTCCAGTCCAATCAGTGATGGGAAGGTGATGGGACGGTTGTTGCTGAAATCAGGGTCCACAGAGGGTGCAAAGAGGTGAGACTCTAGAAGAACTGGCTCTTGGTAGCCCTGTGCTCTTGGATATATGTGAGGGGGCTGTTTTCCCTGACCACATTTCCTGTATTAACGTTGAGAGATTGTGATGATGTGTGCAGATGACTTCCATTTATTAAATAATTATTCCAGGAGGTAGTCTGTTTTTGCCATTCTCTTCAGGTTTAAATAAATGAGGGTTTGTTTTTTTTTCATGTGAGAGATGCTGCTTTGTAGGGTAAAACTAAATTTGTTGCAGTACTTGTTTGCAGTGTTTAGATTTTGCTGAAGTAGCAGCCTCTCTTTTTGAAAAGTAATCCTGGTTTTGCAGCCAGCACTGGGGAATTTCAGAGGGGTTAGTGGCAGGATTACTTTTCTCAGTAGATCTCCTCCTCCTTCTTTTCAAGTATCCCATACTAATAGTCAATTTCCCATCCTGAAGGATGCAGAGAGTTAGCATGATGGATGGGACATGCACCTAGTCTCATCTTTTCCTTGCGGACCTGATCCCATAGCTGAAGGGGAAGAACAGCCTCCTTTCCAGCACCACTGCCCAGGCAAGAAGCTTTTCTGGCCCTGCCTGGCTGGCATTGCCAGCAGGCACTGAGGACATGGGTAAAACAGCAGCCCCAGAGCCCTCTGTATAGTTTCCAGTGTGCTTCAGTGTCCTGCATGTGCCTTTCTGTGTGTCCCAGAGCCCTCCATTTGACTTTGGATCTCTCCATGTTTCTTTCAGTCCCCTTCAGAGCCAGCCACATGTCTTTCTGTACAAACCAGAGTTCTTCCTGTACATTTTCATGTGCCCCAGAACCCTTTGTGCACATTTCAGTGAGCTTTTGAACTCCTATTTGGCCTTTAGATGTGCCTCATAACCCTTTCTTTACAAAAGGTAGAAGCAGAATCAGGTGACCCAAGAGGAACATAAGAGACACTGTCCAAGCTTGCAGGGATGGGCTTAGAAAAACCAGAGCCCACCTGGAGTTGAATCTGGTGAGAACTCTGAAGGGCAACAAGAAGGGCATCTACAAGTATACCAGTTGCAAAAGGAAGACAGGGGAAAATGCAGTTTGCTGCTTAATGGGGCAGTGGATCTGGCAACAAGAGACATGAAAAAGGCTGAGGTACTTAACACCTTCTTTGCCTTGGTGTTTACTGGTAAGTTCTGCCTTCAGGAATCCCAGGCCCCTGCAACTACAGGGAAAGGCTGAAGCACCAAAGACTTACTGTTTGTGGAGAAGAGTCAGGTTAAGGAAGATGCAGAGTGGACATAGACAAGTCCATGGGACATGATGGGATGTACCCACAAGTGCCATAGGAGCTGGCTGATGTCACTACAATGCCACTCTTGATTATCTTTGAACCAGCATGGAAACCATGAGAAGTTCCTGAAGACTAGAAGAAAGCAAACATCAGTCTTCAAGAAAGGCAAGAAGGAGGGTCCAAGAAACTACAGGTCAGTCAGCCTTGCCTTGATCCCTAGGAAGGTGATGGAGCAACTAATCCTGGTAGCTATATACCAGAACTATCTTATCTGCAATTTCTATTTAAAGTTGAGAGCTAAATGACTAATGAGACAATAAATTCTCGTTCTTTGGTCTTTCTAGTGGAGACACTCCTGTGTCTTAGGGGCAGGATTTATCCTCAAGGGTTCCTATGTCTCTTTGCACTTCTTCTTTAGATATTTACCTACCTTACAGTGGGTAGAACAACTTCATATTAGAAAGATGCTTTGAAACCTGCAAATAGGAGATGCTATAGCAGTATGAAGTATACAACTATATGTTGTGGTCTTCTTCAAGTCCTTGTTATACACGGCCACACGTTGCTGGATATTTGAATTTCTTCTTCTTTCTGAAGGTCCCTGAGTCTGAAAGTCCGTTGTCTCTGAATGAACCATGTCACTGAAGTCAAACACTTTATTGCGTCTTGCAGCAGTATGATCCACAGTGGTTGCCTTCTCTCCGCTCCTGACACAAAGCACAAAATGTTTCATCTACCATGTGTCCTATGGTGACCACATGATTACTGTAAAGAGTTCATGTTCTTAGAAAGCTCATGTGTCCTCTACTCTAATAGAGATTTTTAGTGTGCTTGAAGTGAAATTTTCCCAGTTTCTTACTTGCGGGATTGAATTCATTCTGTATTTTCTATGCCAGCAGTACCTTGTGTGTCTCCACTGAAGAGGAGAACATTGAAGGATCAAACAGGAAGCTTAAGAGAAGTGATCTCAGCAAGAAATCAAAGACTTTTGAAAAAAGCCACTCAATGCCAAATGATCAAGGCTTTAGGGCTTTGCACAAAACTAAAGAAAAGAGTTGGCCACTACAAACAGAGCCCTTATTTTGCCACCTCCCTTTACTAATTCCTACTGGGCGCTGAAGAGTTACAGGGACCTTTTGTTCGCTCACCCGAGTCAACATGGTTTAAACTTTACCCACTCTGCTGTAACTGTCCACAGGGGACGGCTCACTAGCTGCGAGTGCCCTGGCAGGGTGGCTGAATGCCTGCTTATCTTTCTCAGTATCTAGCGTGGCTTTTGTGTCAGAGGGAAAGCAGGCAGGGGAAGAAGGAAGCGATTGTCATGAAGAGAAAGAAGCAGGGAAGAACAGCAAGAGGAATTTGCTGACCAAGCACTAACAGTTGAATTTCGAGGCTAAAGAGAGCATTTCAGGAAATTAAGCAGCAAAATAATGCACTTTCCTCAGAGATGACCAAATTCCTCTGAATGAACCGTTTCTGTTGCATTCAGCCCAAAGCATTCCAAAGTTATGAGCCAGAATGAAAAAATCCCTGAGGGTTTTTTTTTCCTAAAAAATTAATAAATGCTACTTTTTTTTTTTTTTTTTCTAATTATCTTTTGCTGTTTGAGTACTAGGGTACTTGACCCATGCTTTCAGGGCTTTTGCAGGCCTTGTGTTTTTGTACCGTTACTGGAGGAGTGATGCTGGGACTTGATGGCAAATGTCAATCGCAGTGAAATTCCCAATCATATCATGGGAGGTGGTGACACTGCATTTCCTTTGCAGTCCTTTTAAGCCTTCTCTTACAGACCAGAAAAAGCCCATATTGCTGTCTTTCCAAGGAGTGTGATTCCCCAACGTTACTGCCTGACACCGGAGCACTGGTGAATCAGCGGGGCTGTGTGGAAATCAGGCTGATGCTGAGCTCTAGGACCTGAGGCCCACTGGCATTTTGCCCCCCGGCTCCCTGTCGTGCTCATACAACTTGGGAGCACAAAGGGCTTTTGGGGCAGTTTTTAAACCTTAAGTGTGCTCAGTGCACATACTCGCTAGCAACTGCTTCCATGCAGGTGTGGAAGCTGGTTAGTGCGCATACTTTGGAGTGATGCTGCCTGGAAAGTGCGTGCAAAAATGAAACTGCTTTCTGAAAAAAAACTGTCCCTGGCAGAACACCAGCTACCCTGGCTTCGTGTTTGCAGAGAGCTTCTGCTTAAGTGTCTCAAGTGTTTGAGCTTTATCTTCAGACTCTTTAGATTCAGGGCTCAGTCATGCCCTGGGGAAGTAAGTAGCAAAGCTCCCACTGCTTTCACTGGGAATATGATTAACTATTTACTGTCGAGGGAGGTCTGGGCGCTGAAGGCACTGAACACTCGAGCTTCCCAGGCAGTTCTGGGGGAGCCAAAAATGCTTCGGTTTTGGCTGTGGGTGCTCACCACAGCCCCAGCCAAAGGGGCTCTTCCAAAGACGCTCTTGGCAAGGAGAGTACAGAAGATTTGTCTCCCATGTTTAATGAACATCATGTCTTTCCCTGCTCCTGGGGGCAAAGTGATTTATTTCCCAGCTGACTTCAACAGCTCATAGAAGAGGTGCAAGTGAGGACAAATAGCAGTTCAAATTATTTTGATGATTTAGGTAACCGAGAACAAAAGGAGAGGGTGTATTCACACAGGGGATAACTGAGGTTTTCCACTCTGAGCATGTTGATAGTCAAAGGGGAGAGAACAAGAGAGGAGCCTTTCCCAGCACGGTCATGGAGCTCCTCTCCTGAGTCACTCATTGCTCCCTTAGCCTCCCTAAGCGAGAAGGTTTACTTTTATGACCAACCCCCTTGGTTACTGGCAAATGCACTTAAGTTTTCCTTCAAGCATATTGACTGCATTTTGGTTGCAGTGTGGTGAAGATTGAAAGAAGCTGTGTTTCCCCAATGCCAGTGTGTCACCCTTAGAGGCTCTTTGCACAAAAGAAAGGAAAGCCTGAAGTAAAATGCAGTTGCCTGCGTTTGAACACGGGCTGTTTGTCCGCCTGCAGTTTTCAGTGAACATTTCCTCTTGAGCACTGCACATAGGAATCTGTCCATTTCTGTTTGTTTCTGGTTTGAGTCCTTCTGGAAAGAGTCACTTTCATATTGAGGTTAGAGAGTGTCTGTAACAAATAGTTGCTGAATTTGTAGCCACAAACAGCTATGCTGAATCAGTCTGGCCATCTGAAATATAGGAAGTGGCTGCTAGATAACCCAGGTTTCCCATCAAAATAATTAACCTGGCTTGAATTCTGAGGGCTGACTGAATTGATGATGTGTATTTATATAAAGATATTCCTATAGATCCACCATCGTACTCCTTCCAGGCATGATGCATATTAGTAACTGAATCAACAATAACCTGTATAAAGCAAGGGCCTACAATTACTGTCCTTTTTCAGATGGAAAATCTGAGATACAGAGGAAAACTGGCATTAAACATCCACAAAGCCACATTCTTGCCTTCTCTACATATTTCATAAAACAATCTCTTTTGATACAGTATATGACTTATGTGAGGGACTACTGCTTAGCCTGCGGAGCAGCCTGGGTTCCCTTCTGCATCATACTCACCTGTTGTCTTGTGTCCTCTCCTTTCTTATACTTAGAGGCTTATATTTATTCTCCTTGACTTCCTAGAGTTTAGTGTAAGGGGCCTTGATGCCTGAGTGGAGTCCATAAGGCCGATTTTAAATAATAAGGGCAACAATAACAAGAGCAAAACCAAGAACATACAATGACTGAAGCTTTAAAACTTGTGCATGGGATTCAGCCTCAATTTCTCTAGTCAGCTTTGCAAATCTTAACCAATGTAATTTCCTCAAAGTCGTACAGAGTCTGTGCTGTCAGGAATAATACCCTGGTGACCTAAACCTGGGTTACAAGCAATCCTCCGTCTCTAAATAGTTAATTGGAAAAAAGATGTATACCTCAAAGACATGGCTCTAGACTCCTTTTTTTGGTAGATCTAGAATAACTGTGCTGAGGCCACCATTAAAACCAGTCTGAGATCTGACTCTTGCTGGATAAATTCTCTTGTGAAATCATTTCAAACAGCAGATGTAATAAAGAGCAATCATTGTACGACTTTTACAAGCCACCTTGCAGCCAAAAATCAGGGGGGGAATCGTAAATAATTCAAAATTATCTACCCATTTCTCTGCTATTCTATTTTGTTCTTTTATTCATGGAAAAACATGATAAGTGAGAAACACTGAAGTTGGTGACTGCAGTGAATTTCTGAGTCTCGGGACTGAATGAGGTGGCTTCATAAAGGGAAGAGCTAGACGCTCTCGAGCGAGATGGGGGAAGAAGGGAGGGGTGAAGCGAGAGGATCTTGCTGCATTAAACACCACTTTCTGTGGAAACAATTAGTGCTGTAAGTGTATTCTTGAAGACAGGCGGCTTTACAATGAGATTACTTACAAGCACCATCTCTGCTAAAATGCCCATAAAGAGTTCCGCAGTTCTGAGAAGTCATCTTCGGAGACGCTGCTTATTGGAAGTCACAGGCGATATTTCATGCTGTACTCTTTCGAAATTAGCTAATGTTTGGGTCATACTCAGCCTTCCAAATTGCCAAAATCTCCAGGGCTTTGCTGTAGGGAAACCTGATGGAGTGTAGACACCGCAGATCATTTGCAGCCCACAAGGCAGTGTCTTCAGGGGGTGTTAGTGATATGTAGGGGTGGTCTGAGGTTTGCAAGCCAGTGTGGGTTCAGAGTCAGGTTCCACTTTATCTGAACCGCCAAAGTTTTCAAGGTTGTGGGTTAGATGAAAGACTGTGTTTCCCTTCCCTGCCCCACTTCTGTAATGTGTAACTTGGGATAGCTGGGTTTGGTAAAACCTCAGGAGTCTGCTTTTTGACCCTGTAAAACAAAACAAATCCATGTGTGGCTTGAACTAGGGACTTTCTTAAAAATATTTTTTTTTCTTTTTTTTCCCCCCCCCGCTTTGTCCCTTACAACTTATACCTTAGACAGGTGAACAGGCATCTTCTAATAGATGTAAATTAAGAAGAAACTTCACCTGCTGTAGGTTATCTAGTAATTGCCTACTGCAGAAACCATCTTTAGAAGTAGCTGACTCTTCTGGAGACTAAGTGCTGACTGAGTTGGATGATTAGATCTCAGGCATTAATCCCTATGCTTTTGTGTTTGAGCCATCATGGATTGAGAAGGATATCAGATAAGACCGAAGGGTTCTTGCAGCAAGGAAA
The DNA here is from genome assembly GCA_013397275.1 of Burhinus bistriatus. Classification (NCBI taxonomy): domain Eukaryota; kingdom Metazoa; phylum Chordata; class Aves; order Charadriiformes; family Burhinidae; genus Burhinus; species Burhinus bistriatus. The sequence continues at coordinate 684,358 of VYXH01003298.1, forward strand.
ATAAAGGAGAAATGTTAAGGAAATCTTCCTGCACTCGTGATGTTAAATACCTTGAATAAATTTCTGAGGGTAAGATGTAGTTTCATCACTGAAAATCTTTAAGAACAGGCTGGATAAACATCTGCCAACAATACTGATGGAGTTGATTCATATTTTTTTCCTTTACATAACTTGTAAGTGAACTTTAACCTTTATTTTATGGCTACCATCATGTCTCCTTGCTTTAGTGAGGTTGTCATCTCCATTGAGCACTTCCATTTCACCAATTACTATCACACTCATTGAAGGCTCGCCCCAAAAGCTAACACTATCCTTCAGGGCAACGTGGGAGAGATTTTCAAATTACTTCCTTCACAGGAGCTCTTGGATGTTTATTGTCATCTCGATCAAGTCATGCAACTCATTCCAGATGGTCTGGGCCTTCCTGCTAAGTCTGCGCCTCATACTCAGTACCACAGGGTTAATAGCCACCAATCAATTACAGATGTACGGACATGAGCTATGCAAAACTAGACAGGTTATCTTTTGGCTGACATTGGAGGGATTGTCTTCTGAGCTCAGATTGGATTTACACCTGTGTGATACACAGGCAAATGAGGCAACCTCCTAGAATGGCTGTCTGTTGGGGTCTGCAGAAAAGCCACCACCTTGCTGCCCTACTGTGTCTGAGCCAGAGACCTAGAAAAGAGGGGCCAGAGCATCTTCCATCAACATTATTTGTAGCCTTGCTCTTCCTACTCCCCTGCTAGCAGCTGGAGCAAAAACCTGGGCTCCCAACATCTTCATCCCCTTCATTCTCATTGCCGTGCCAGTTCCTGACCTCTTCCTTTACCAGTGTTGACCAAACCTTCCTCTTACTCCCTGAAGTGCAAAAACTGAACTTTGACCTCGCTGTTAAGAAGACATGCACTAAGTCATTTTATGTAGTCTCACTCCTGAGTCCTACCACCATAATACAGATAGGAAGGGGCCCAGAATGGAGTAGATTGCAGGACAAATCTGTCCCTGTCTTCTCTTAGCTTCAGCTTAGCTAATGTAGACAAGCAGCCCAGGCAAGTGCTCAGATTAGGTTCAAATCAGGCCAATCACAACTACATTTTGTAATAAGCTTGAAAGAATTTTGCTGCACATTTTACCTAAAAATAATTTGTAAATTGACCAGAGTCTCTAACGTGGAATCATTACAGATATTTCAGGGATTGATTTAGCATGAATAATTGAAGTGTAGTGTAGAGACAACAGCCTCTTTTAAATACGTGGTATTTTCGAGATACAGTTCAAAACAGGCAATGGTAGGACTTCACTCTTACTTACAGTCTTTGGACCAGTTCTTCTCAGGGCTCAGTGGATGTCCTCAGATGAGGAAGGGTTAGCATCAAATCCTATTGGTTATTATGATTTGACCTTTTAGAGTTATGAAACCAAACTTACTAATGTTTATGGAATTATATCCCCCCATACTCTTTTACTCCAAAAGAATAAGATGATCAAAATCCAAAATTAAAATAGCATTAGGTACAACACCTTAGTGAACAGCACCTGATCATGTCAAGCAAATTGTGAAAACAGTATGGATTAGCACGGAACAAATGCAACAGTAGTCTCACTTAAATTAAACAGCATGTCTACTGTTTCTAAGTTTATGCAAAAATACATTTGCCCTACAGTATTTTGTGTTTCCCCAAAACTATAGATATTAATTGATTTAACTCTATTGCCTTTGATGATTTCACATGCAAAGATACCTTTGTGCATGCCACTCTGGAAAGCATTACCATAGAGGAGTTGGTACAAGCCCTAACTAACACCACCATGCAGAATCCCAGAAGAAAGATAAAAGTTCTGTAAATATCTCTTCAGGGCAATGCCCTAGGTCAATTCGTTCAGGTGTGTGCAGTATGCATCGAGAACAGTGGGAAAGATTCTGGTCTGTAGGTCCTGGGAGGAAGAAACGCGATGGATGTGGGATGGCATGCATAGGGCAAACATACAGACTGCAGTTGGTGCTGTGAAGATGTGTTCACCTTACGCTCTGTGGTGAGTGGGAGCAGATCCAAGGGTTTCATGCCAGGCTCTTGTTTAACCATGATTCTTACTCTCTGTTTGTTCAATTAGCTCCATAACAACACCATTTAAATGTTCCCTTTAAGAAGAGTGCAGACCCCTGGTATAAAGGCAAGAAGTGGTCTCTCCAGTTTGGAAATGCTATCAGGCATGTCTGCATCACATCAGAATAAACTGTGTCCTGTCACACTATCCACTGTGCTGGGGAGCGGGCTGTAGCCAGGCAAAGGTATGCACCTCCTGGCTGTGCATCTCTCCAGGACCCTGTGGGCTGAAGGCAAGAGTTAAGCAAGTGTGGCTACTGAGAGGGTGGTCAAACACTGGCACAGGCTTCCTAAAGACGTGGCTGGTGCCCCAAGCCTGTCAGTGTTTAAGAGGCACTTCGACAATGCCCTTAAGAGCACACTTTAACTTGGTCAGCCCTGAATTGGTCAGGCAGTTGGACTAGATGATCGTTGTAGGTCCCTTCCAACAGAAATATTCTATTCTATTCGATTCTATTTGATTCTATTCGATTCAACTGCACTAGCTGCACTTGGTGTGTGGGGTTGAAGGAAACAAAGCTGCATTCCTGGGAATCTAGTGGAGCAGAATACAGGGCTACTTTGCTATCCTGTGGCAACACAGGATTGAATTTCACACTGATGTTGAATAATGTAAGCAATGTGACAAGAACGGAGTCCTAGTCATTGGGCCTGGGTATCAACTTGGTCCCAGGTACCTTCCCACCCTCCGTGGGAACAGATAGAAATGGGGCTACATTTCAGTGGCACCTTAGAGCAAGAAGATCATGCAAGCACCATGCCTTGCCTGATACACTAACTGTTCAGGCTGGCACCTGAGAGACTGGAAACATAGTGGTTCTTCTTCAGGTACCTCCCCACAAAAGTTATTCACAGTTCTCGGTAATTCACAAGTTTCCAGCTTAAATCTTGGAAAGGAAGAGATGCTAATCATAGCATCAGGCTTTCAGTTTGAAGTCATGTCTGGCTTTTTCAAAAACCAGGGCATTTATTTCATCATTTAGAGTATTCTGCTCTTTAGAACATAATAGCTAAAATTCCTGAGAATGGCATTTGCTGATATTTTTCTGTAATCTTTTAATGCTTTCCAATACCCAGAGTACAATTAACATTATGCCTAATGGATATTGGATATCTGTAGTATCATCCGCCTCCCTCACCTACGCTATAGATGCAGTACTTCCACATACTCTCCTCTGGGATGCTCATTTGAATGGCGTTTTTAATTGCATTGCCTGGTACTGGGAGAGGGGTAATATGTCATTACACAGATGAGCCATGCTTATGTCAAGAGCATAATGACTGTCAGACTGACTTTTAGCTGCAGGTTTTCTGACATTTTCTCTTCCTCTTCAAGCATGATCCATAGCTCGTCTCCGACTCTTCCTGTTGCTTCTACAAGAACTAACACTTTTCCACAAAGCAGCATTTCAGATGTGAAAGATCAGAGAAACTGCACATGTATCCCTCATCTGAAAAGAAACTTATGTCAATAAAGATTTTAGGATACCACATATCCCTTGGTTTACTCAGAGTGCATCTTAGTCTGTTTTCCTCTGTCTTCCAAATTAGTTTTCAAAGAATCACAGAAGCGCTGAGCGCTGATCCGAAGGGACCTCTGGTGATCATTTGGTTAAAACCCTGCTTTTGGGGTTTGAATTACTCCAAGGATTGAGACTGCACAGCTTCTCTGGGCACCCTCACAGTTTTTTGTTTGTTTGTTTGTTTGTTTGTTTTGGGTTTTTTTTGTTTGTTTCGGGGTTTTTTTGTTTTGTTTCCTTTAAATGGAATTTTCTGTATTTCAGCTTGTGCTAATTTCCTCTTGTCCTGTCACTGGGACTTCTTTATTCCCCTGGGTAAGGTATTTTCATACATTGGTAAGATCCCTCCGAGCCTTCTCTACTTGGGACTGAACAGTCCCAGCTCTCTCAGCCTCCCCTTGTATGTCAGATGCTCCAAGACCTTAACCATCTTAGTGACCCTTTGTTGGACTCGCTTCAGTATGTCTATGTCTTTCTTGCTTTCCTTAAGAAGTTGTCAAGAGACTTTCATGCTCTTCAGCTCAGGGTGGGGGGTGTTTAAATTAGTAAGGAAACTTAAGTCTATGAGTTCCCAGGTCACGTTCCTTCACCAAGAAAAGTCCTATCCCATAAACATCTTGGAAGAGATAAATGGTTCCTCAAAGCTGAGTCTTTGGACTATATGTAGACCTTCATCATCCTCTGATGCCTCTGCATCCTTATTTTAGAGAGAATTTTCTGTCTCTGTCCTTCCCAGTGTACCCACCCATTCCACTAGAAAAATGTTAATGCATCTGCTTTGCTCCCTTCACAGGAAAGACATGTAAAACCTGACCCTAAGACTGATATATTAAAAGGATCAGGCCTAAAATCAATAGCGTTAATGAAAAATTAGGAACTGCAGATAGGGAGAAATTTAACAGGATAACAACTGCCACTTAATCTAGCAGAACTTGTCACAGCTAGCAGATGGACGGGGATTTTACAACACTGGATGAAGCTGAAACAGCAGTTAACAAGTATTATGGAGAGTCTCATATTTATCTAGAGTAAATCTGGTCTAGAGTATTAACATACCTGAAATTTTGGAACAAATTCTATGCTCTTGAGAAACCAATTGTATTAAAAACCAGAAGAAAGGACATTTAGTTGATTGGAATAATACAATACAGTTCTTCTGGAAGACTGTGGAGGAAACAGACTGTACAAAATTCTGATATTCTTCCTTCGTGAGACTTCTCTATTCCAGGTTCATCCCTGAGCTTGAGCTATTCCAACACACATACCATCTATGCTGGAAATGTGAACATGATAGAACAGAAAGGAGTCTGAAACACAGGTAATTTTGAATGTTGGTTTGCAACTAATGCGATGTACTCCACCAAAGCCCAATTCCATGAAACAGGTTTCCACACTCTTAGTTTTTCTAATTAACATGCTGAAAGCTCACATGGTCTTAAGAACCAAACAAGTCTGGAAACATTTGTAGTCCCAGCTGACATCTTTCTGGTTGTCTGCTGGTTTCAAGTCCTGTCATGTTAGTTTATTTCAAAATCCCTACTCTTTCTGTGTAGCTGAAGGAGAACACCCCACACTCCCTCTACCAGGTTGTCCATCATGTTCTTTTCACTGAACAAATTGTCTGGACTGGAGATAAAAATGAAGTTAAAAACCCAATGACTTAGATAGGATGGAAACATGGTTTGTTGACATCCAGAACCAGTATCGGGCCTGTCAGAAAAGGGAGTACATTACAAAAATCTTATGTTTTCTTCTTCATTAGACCATTCAATTTTCAATCCGAAATCCACCATTTCAGCATTATTCTTCATGAATTTTTTGGTTGGCTTTTTTTCTTTGCCAGAGGATTCAACAAGATATACAGAAAGATCAAGTCCATGACAAATGGGCATGAGGACAAGTAATAGAAAATTGGCTAGAAAAAAAGAGAGAGACCTTTCTGATTTAACCTTAGCGTAAATAGATCAACAGTGATTTTTCTTTCATTTCATCACTTGTATCTTTCATAAACATCCGCAATGGTGTTTTCTGTTTTGGATGATCACGCTTGCCTTTTGTTATAAGAGTGTTTCCAGTGTGATTAAATCACAACATATTTACAGGTGCAGAAAATTTATGGTGTGAAGGATGCTTTTGTAAATACCCTGGGTCATGTGCCCAGCTCATTGGACCAGGCTGAGAAATGATATTGGGGTCAAGACGAAAAAAAATGGAGTCCTTCAGTGGCTCCACTAATAACAAAAGTTCTGGGGCATGCTGGTTGATACTGGGGAGCAAGCTCATAACCCATAGAGATTGCCCTACCAGCACAGGAAGAGTTTGTACGGGTGTTTATCACTAGCCACAGGGGCTAGAAATCACTCATGTGAGTATTGTGCCAACACAGACACTGTGCAGGATTCTTCTGCATTTTTCTCCACTCTGATACAACTTCTAGTGATTGATTTTAGTGGTTGCTACAAAACTCACATTAAAACTGTCTTACTATTGCATGTTTGACTCTGTTTGCACTTTCCACTAGGTTGTATAGAGCTTCCAACCTTTTCCATTTCCTTCATTTCTCATTGGTCTTGATTACTGCTAAGCCCTCATTCTGACACACTGAGTCAGTGAACTAATGCTGGAAGCTTGATTTCCAGAAACCAACTTACCAAATTACCAATTTAATACTGACTGTGGTCTGTTAAATTTAGGAAAACTTTATCCACAAAATTGATAGAAAATCTGAGTATTTTCTCTGAGTAAAATCTTTGTCCAGCTGTAATGTGCACGGCAGACCAAACTTAGTCTGACCTCAGGGTATAACTTTGTTTTGTGGCAGTTTTCAAGATTTCAACATGTATTTTGAGTTCATACTGGAATGAAAATAAAATTTTTGGAACATGTTTATAAAAACAGAACGTGTCACAATATCCCTTCTGGGCCAAGGCTTTAGACTTTCCACTGTGCACACCTACTTATTAGTCTATGTAATTCTGCAAAATGGAAGTCTCTGTGTTTGAGTCAGAGCAATTTTTCATCACAGATAACTTCGAGAGAGACAAGACCAGGTCTTAAATGCTTTTACCCCAATAGAGCAACAAGTCTTTAGGCTAAAAGAGAGTGCGACTCTTTCTGTCTCTCTTTTTCACCTTTCCTATGAAAATGTCATTAGAGCTAGCAGTACCTCTCTGTGGAGGTTTCTCCATCCCGTGAAATTTCCTATTCATCTCTGGCTGACCTTTGGTGAAATTTGAGCTGGCTCTGCTTACTTCTGCTTTCTTTGGACTACCTCTACTGGTGATACGGAGAGAAATTTGTCATAGCTGGTGGATGAGGACAGGACAAGAGTCTCTGTCATCCTCACCACCCAACTGAAAGCAGTGTGGCATCCCTTGGGACTTGTTAAGGAGACTGTACCGTAGTTTATATTAAAACCTATGTTGGTGCTAGACCCCTTTTTTTGCCCATTTTCCTAGAGTTTGGCTCCCTACCTGGTTAACTTATGCTAACTTCAAGGATTGTGTTTGTAGACCTCTGCATGGGTTTAACTCAGTTGGTTTAAAATCACACCTTGAGTTAAATGGGTGCAACTGTCTTGTGTAGACAGGCCCTTGGCGGCACTTTGTCAGGCACCTTGCCACTAATCCACCTACCGAGGTAATGAATCTTGCCCCGAGGGGAGCAACAGATTCCTCCCTGTTAATATTCAGATCTGTCGGAGCAGAGATACCATAACACTGCCCTCACTTAAATCATTATCGAGTCTCCAGGTACATTATGTAGACTAAGTGATTGCAAAGTAGCTTTTTGGCTCATTGTGTTCTAAACTGGGCCCTGCAGAAAGCAAACATCCGTTTGGTTGGGTGATCTTTGCAGCTATAGGTCTCAGAGAAGAAGTCTTCCTCTGTGTTTGCATTTTTATCTTTGAAAGTGGGTCCAAATAATTGCTAATATCTGTCACAAATGATGTCTGGGCTTTGGACAAGACCCTCCACTTCTAGTTTTTACACACATGAACATATATTAGGCTGCGAAGAGCACTGGTGCCCGTGGGGAGCAGCGGGGTCCTCATCAGCCTGGGAGCCCAGGGGAACACCTGCAAGCCCCAGTGGTGGGGCTCCCCACAGAACAACGCTTTTGCTCAGCCCCACGCTGCCCGCCCGCCCGCCGCGCAGTCGATTGCAGCGGACACATATGCCTTGCCTTCAGAGTACTTAACATTTCGGAAGCGTGCTTGTAGCAATTAGTGCTTGTTGTGTGATGGAGACTGCTGTGTTGACTGAGCCAATTAAGAGATCAATTAGTGCAGTACAGAGTGCTTAGAGAGGTAGTCTTGGGTGACATCGGTCAGGTACTCAGTCCATACTCCGTACTGAACTCTGATCACTAAAGTGCATTTAATGACTTTGTATTAAAGGAGTACCAAAACACTTTTCCCGGCTGTCTGGTTTTAAAGGTAAAATTAGGTTTGCGCTATTGTGGCCCACAAAATATTTTTTTACGGCAGTATGTTATTAAGTAGGGATTTCCATGAATTGGAAACACTACAAGCAAACTCCAAAGCCTGTGTTTCTTTTTCTTGTTGTGTCTGAAATTTTGCATAAACTCAAAGATTATATGCTCTAAAGGTCTAGTCTAACTTCTAATGAGGTCTGTAACAGGCCAAACATGTCACTGTTTTCTTCATAGAAAAGCAAAATGAATCCAAGTCTTTATCTTTTCAAGATGGATTGGAGCTTAAGATCTTTGTTAGGTAATTATTATTTGCCTTATTCAGCACTGGTCAGAAGTTTATGGATCAAAATACCAACTGGATGTAGTTCCACCAGCCTTGCTTGGTTCCCTAGCCAGGCTGCTGGGGAACCTGGGCTTCTGAGCTCTGCGATCCCTGGGCTGACTCACCGTAGCAGGGTTTCAGGCACGTCAGACGACACTGCTAGGAACTTTGAGTTTCTGGAAGTGGAGGCCAGCAGAGGTGAAACTAATAAGAAAGTCTCAGGAAATGATATATTTCAGAAACACCATGCATGTTTCCTTTTAGAAACAGTGTTTGGGGATTTCTGGGTCATGAGAAGGTCTTGAAAAAATTGATGTAGGTCCTGACCAAACAAAACCGCATAAAAAAAAGAAGAAAAAGAAGAAAAAGTATTATTAACCCTAAATCCTGCATTTCGGGCAGTTCTAGTCTTGTTCCGCTTTGAAATCTATTTATGTCCCTACAGAAACTTTCAAAAAATCAAGAAAATAAGCATTCCGTGGTCCGGCATTGTCTTGATTTCACAGATCACAGTATGAAACAGTCAAATAAACTATTTAAAAAAAAAAAAAAATTCTTTCTCTTAAGGTTGAAGAATTAAAAGAATAACATGGAAGATTGTTTAACTTGAGTTTTAAAACTGTCAGGATCTGCAAATTAGATATTTTTCCTTGGCCTTCTTAGCAACAGCAGAAAACCATCTTGTTTTGCATATACTAATCCTTTATAATCTCAGGAAGACTTAAATTAAGATTTTAATGGATTAATTGTTTCTTAACCTATCACTTACTCTGTGCTGCATTAATTATAGCAGTCTTACTGTATTCACAGAAAAGTACCCTCCTTTTGTTTTCCTGGAACTGCCTTTCTGGGCACATCTGCTGAGGAAGAAGGACATGAAAGAGAATGCTGGGGCATACTTTACCCCAGCAACTCTTTTAAAAATATGCTTTTTAACAGTCTTATGAGACCAGAAACAACGACAAAGAATCAAGGTTTAGACAACATCCTAACCCTCCTTGTATCTTGAAAAAAACTGTGGAAAACCAATATATTTAAATATTAATAATAATGAGTACAAATGATTAATGAGAATGGAGCAATAACCCACGATTTTCTCTCTCTCCCCCCACATAAGACAATCAAACTAAAGGAACATTTGAATATAATTTCTGGAGGTGCCACATTTAGCACAGGATTTAGTTCCAAGGCTTTTATAGGCTTCAGTGATAGATCTGTTCCGAATGAAGAAAACTAAGGATAAAATTAGACTCTTTTATTGAGGCCTCAGAAAGTGATCCATAATGATGTACAATAAGATGTTAACTTTCCTCCAGGCACCGGTGACTGTACTTACGGAATGGGAGTACCAGTCTAGGCCACACGAGCTAGGCTCCCAGTCTGTTACTGCTACTTGTTTAGCATGTGATTTTGAAAAATTCTTTGACTGGGAGTCACATCACCAAATTTAAACATCTACTTTGAATCTTTTCTCCCTTGACTCCCTTTACAGCCACCAGAGGGTTTGCCCCTGCTGCTAAAAATAAGAAGTACAAGCCTGGAGTGCTGGACTGCTGACCATTTCACATCTCCTAAATTCAGATGCATTTCTTAAGTTTCTTAAAGCTCACTTCCTTGCTGCATTTTGGATAACTCCAACTAGCTATCTCAAAGGCAAATTGGTTGCTGAGGGAGCTAGCCTTAAGCCGCCTGGACAGCAAGCAGTTTGATCCACCTGGCTGTGGGGCGAGGATTGGTCTCTGAGTCTTTTATTTAGGAGTACAGGCAGAGCTAGAAAGAACTAGAAAAAGATGCACTTATGGAGTATGTTTCCATTCACCCTGGAGTAGCTGTTTATGCAGGTTGGATGAATCACACTCCCCCCGTCTTGATTTCTTCAAAAAGGGGAATGATATAAAATAGTACACAACCACGCTGATGAAGAGCTATGAGTGCTCTGGGTGAGATATACACCACCTAGGGAGAAAGAAACTAGCAAAACATAAGAGATGAAGGCACAGAAAAAATTAAGATCAAGCCACCGAGAAACTACATGGGCAGTGATTTTTTTTGGCCGTTATTTAAGAGATAAACCTGCATAACCCTGTTTAGTGGATCATCAGGCTTCTGCAACATCTTCGGAGTAGGCAGCCTGGAGGGATTGTGTCCTGGGGCTGGGCTGGGAAGAGCAGGCTAAGGTTCGGATGGGCGAGCAGTGGGGCTAGACCTCACCGCGTGGAAACTGGATCCCAGGAGCTAAAATAGCAGTTCCTATGCAATGGTACCAAACAGTCTCCCTCTGTACTGGGCATTTATGTGCGGTGTTGTAGGGAGTATTTCACAGTATATCACAGACTGGTTCAGTAAAGAAACTAATGTCCACAGCCTTTCATGTCACATGAATTTTAAGATCACAAATCCTGGCTTTAACAACACATGTTTGGCTTACCATGAAAGTGGACTGTAAAAAAAAAAAAACACCCAACCATTCTATGACACACAGTCACTGACTTTTTTTTTATCAAGAATCAAGGAACAGCCAGGCGTGGTTACAGAAGGCATTTCTTATTGAATCTGGCCAAAAGATGTTGTAATATTTACACGGGTACACGGTTGTTGGCCTAAAAACTATTGTGTAAGGAGACAGAATGGGAATACAGATTCAAATGTAACACCAAATAAATAAAGTTTCATCAATGCGTGGCTTAGCGAGAAGAACATTGCCTGGGGACTCAAACAGCCCATGTCTTTGCGGGCCTTCCAGTGGACATCCAAGCATACTCCTCATGGGTCCCAACCCACCCGCCGCCGGCAGGGATGTCTCTTTCCACCCCAGCGCCCTGCTGCTGGGGCCGCCCCGGGCTGAGCTCCGGCCAGCACCCCCCAGCAGCTCCCAGCACCCCTCACCCTTCCCCAGACAGGCGCAGGCAGCCCCCTCCTGCCCCTCCAGCCCGGGCGACGAGGGGCCTACAAGCGGGCAGGGGGCTGGGATGCCGGCGTGGCGGCCCCTCTCGCCCATCGGGGCTGCACCGCTGGCCGCGGATGCCGCCCCCGGGGACAGGTCAGGGTCTCCCGGCGCCCCGGCAGCCCCGGCAGCGCCGGCGGGAGGCAGCCGCTCTTCGGGGCCCGGACCGATAGATGGCAGGCAAATCTCAGGCCTGCCGTGCAAGGCGGCTCGCCTCCTCCCGCAGGCGGGCAAACCCCCCGGTGGCGGCTAGGTTGTGTCAGCGTCCCCCCCAAAATGCAGGTTTTCTTAAGGGGCTGTGGTGGCTCCCGCGCGTCTTCAGTGGGTCGGGCTGGAAGTATCCGCAGGCTCAAGGCTTTGGAACAGAGGGCTGAGCTGGCCCACGCGACGGGGATAGTCTGTTTTGTTTGTTGGAAGGGGTAAGCCTGTACTATTTTAAAAAAAAAAACCCAAACACAAGTGAAAGCTGGAAAACATCTCCTGCTCACATCACCAAGTTATTTCAGGCAAACTTCAGCAGTCACTGAGCGCCTCTCTCAAGCTTTAGATTTCACTGTCTGCGGTGCCTGCTATAATACCATTTTGCCTAACACCTGCACTCGACTTTGCATTGCACTCTTCTCGCGCTTTTTCGCCTTGCCCCTGTCCCCTAGTAGCTGGGATATAAATGGGGCCACGCAGAAAGAGAGGATTGTCGTGGTTCCCACCCTGTATTTCATCCTGACTCTCTTGATATGGCATTTTTCCTGCCACTCGACAGTCACGTGGGTTTTTTTCCCCTGCTAGCTTTCATGGCAGAGAATTTTAAGAAAATCCAGAAGCCCGCCCCAAAACAAATAAACAAAAAGCCAATGGAAAGCACTGTAAACTTAATATTTTTTATTTAAGACCTCCCCGCTTTTAAACAAAATTCACAATTCTTAAGGCATACAAAATTTGTTGACTGTTCTCCAGTCCTTGTTTCACAGCTCTTGCCTGTGAACACAATATAGAGACAGGACCGAGCAAGTGTCTCGACCACAACATTAGCGCACCTTTAGGCAGGGCAAAACAAAGGTTGAAGTGGAAATCAGGAAAAACCCCACATGTTTTTCAGCCAATTAAAGCACAAGGGAAAGTTTGTTTTCTAAGTAAAGCTTTCCCATACATTGAAAAAACGGGGGGATAATTTTAGCTTTTTAAAGTGCCTTCTTAAGAATGCCCTACTGTTGTACTCAGTAAGAAACTGAATTAAATGTTTTCCCAAGTACGTGGCATGCGAAACCCTTATTTCAGCTTCAACCAGTTGAGTGTTTCTGCTGAAATTTGTTTCAGGCCAGCCTGCCTGTTCCTCGGCACTCTGAATGCCTCACAGAGCCCTGTGCGTGCCCGCGTGCACAGCGGGAAGATACGCCTATGTGTTCATGCAGCATTCGTAGGGGTGTTTTGTGCATTGACACGTGTAGGTGTGTGCGTGGGAGGAGATGGCTGGGAAGCAGAGAGTTTCGTATAATCATTGCCATGATATGTAGTCCCTGATAGTCGTATCTAACCCTAGTACCTGGCTTCGCAGAGAAGGTGGGAATTGTTATCATCCCTCTATTGCAGAGGTGAGAGCGTGGAAAAATAAGCTAACAGCTGAAGGTCACCCAGCAAGCCCACAAACACCGACAGGCACAAAACATGGGTTTCACGATTCCCTGAGTCACAGGACAGCGTCCACTTTCTACCAGAGCCTGAAGACACTAAGCCCAGCTGTATCAAGTTTATAGTTTTCAGAGTGCATGAAAACTAGCCCCAAAATAGGTTGAAAAACACATGTTGTGCAATTACCGGCACTTCCCTCCGCAGATGAAGGAGTGCAGCAGCACATGGAAAGACCAGTATGATTGAGAGCCCCTTGGGTGTTTAGCATGAGGACTGGGACTCGTGGGCAGTCAGCAAGAAGTACTTGAGGTCAAAAAGAGGAACTCATGAGTGGTTTGAGCTGGGGATTTGGATGACTTCACTGCTCGCTTATTGTTTGCATTGAAAGCATACGCAACCTAGCAACTATCACTCAATGTGATAGAAAAGTTGTTTGGGTTTACGTGGATGTATGTGAATTCAAAATATAAGGGGATGTGTCTGCATTCAAAATGCGTGTAATTCACATGCAAAACTCGGTCTCATCCCTTCCCAACATCAAAGAAGTCCAACTTCAAAGAATGTGAATTATCAAAAAGTCTTTTCTTACATTTCCAAAAAATTAGAGACTATCTTGAATTGGACAAGAAATTAATATCGGCCCCAAGTTGGGCCAAATTCTGGACTGGTTTTACAAATGACTACAGGTTTTGCAAATCACTACGGGTTTTATAAGAAGCTAGTGGAAATACTAGTCCCCACCTCTGAGCTGTTCAAAATCTAATGCAAATACTTGTGTTTTAGGCTTTCTACAACTCCAAATGTGTCTCAGGGATAATCTCCGGCTAGGTGCAAACCTCTCACCACCGCTGCTTGGGAAACGAAATATCACTCAGTCTTATGTAATTCAAAACATGTTTCATCAAGCAGGTGAACACGGAGCTGAGAGTTCAGCAGCAGTTTACCTTTTGAGGGGGAGGAACGATTCATTATGTCTTGCAATCCCGGCGATAGGCCCTGCTGAAAGATGTCTCTAATTATGTCTAAGCATTACTCCGAGACAAGCCAAAAGGTTTGAAGGTATAGCTAAGGCTATGACAAGCCAAACATTTGTCTTAGCCCCGTGAGGCAAAAAACATCATCAGATCTTTGGATCTGAGCGTGCAGCATGAAAACACGAGCAGTACACAACGTGGCACACACGCGTGCGTGCGTGCACACCCACACGCACACATACCTGCGTGCACCTCGGGTCGCCGGGACCGCCAGGAAGCCATGCCAGACAGTTTTCAGCGCTTTGGCTCTGTCCCGGCTCTCACTCATTCACGGGCACGGAGCCGAGACAGAGCCGGGTTTTCAGCTGCAGCCAGACTTAATGCTTCATTACTTTGCCCACCTCTACACAGGATATAGCATTTTTAACATTAGTAGTTAGCATTATAAGCTCTCATAAATTACCCTGGGCCTGTACTGCTGAAAATATGTTCCAGTGCGTGGCCCGTCCGTCCCCTGCCCCGTGAGGTGGGTGGGATACCAGCTTTGTGAACCGTGGTTGTTTTCCTTCTGCAGCCTCCGCTCGGTCACCGTTCAGAGCCTTTGAACCAGGTCCAGTAAATGTTTACCTGCTGCTAATGTAGATTCCCCATGCGATGTGCTAGGACAGTGCGAAACCTGCTAGACGTGAGTGGCTCATGTTGGGCTCCAAATGAAAATCTTGAGGTTGGGAGCAAGCGCTTCTCTAGCCAAAGGAGGCGCAAACTCAGTTGAAGCAAAGCCATCGCTGGGCGTGCCAAGGGGCAATAAACACATTCTTTTTTAGAAGGAGAAAGGGAAGGGCAAGGAGCAGGTCTAGGGTATGCAAGTAGTTTAAAGTTACTGCCAAGCTAACACCCACACAGACAAGGGAGAGCTACAGCATGCCAAAGGCCACCCTTCATTTCAAAGCCAACTGATGAGTTGCAAGCTGCTATGCGTCCCTGCAGGACCAGATTCCCTGCTTCAGCCACAGCCACCAGCAAAGGATGACACATGAGATGCTCTACCTCAGAAGCATCCCCAAGAGGTTTTATGACTCACCGCATGTATCTTCGAGGTACAGCTCCTCTCTTCCTCTCATCTTTTCTCTTCAGGACGAGAAGCTTGCCAGGAGCGTCTTACCTCTGCATTCCCTCACAGGACAAGAAGAGGGAGGCATCATCAATTTTTCCTTCAGCTACTATGCTGATACTCCAACCTCACACAGTTGCTCCACTGTCCTAAGGTTTTTATCATGCACAGGGAGGCCAATGGAGTCAAATAGCAAGTTGGTAAGCACTGGCAAAAATGTCATCCTCTTCAGCTGTGGTGGAGCCAGAGGGCTTTTGGCTAGTTCTGAACTTCTAACTAGGCCTAGGAAAAAGTTCACTGTGGCAATAGGAAATGAAGAGAAAAATAATTTTTCCCCAGAAGCCTACAAAAGAAATAAGGGACGTGCTAGGCGATATGGTCCCAGGCTTCAAGGTGGAGAGCTGATCCTCAGAGCCCACTCTGCTGAAGAAATTCCCAGCTTAATAACATGGAAGGATTACTGATGGGCTGCAGACGTGGAGTGAAGACACACGATGGCTTACTGAGAGCTTTTGAGTTACTTGTGGAACAGGCCAAATAGAGCCTGCCATTTGGAGGAACAGGCAAAAGTATAAGCAGAGGATAAGGAGAAACCATGGATGAAGCTATCCCACAGCAGGATGCACAGGGCATACCTGAAAGCTCAGGGGGCTCTAAGAGAAGATGCAGTGGATAACCAATCTAAAAAGGTGTGTGGGATGATCAGAAGCTACTCACATATAGGCCCTACTGTCAAGGAACCGATGGACTCTTTCCTACCCAAGCTCCAGTGGGAAGGGCTTGGTGGTTCACTGAAAGAGAAAGAAGAACGGCACCCTGGATTTCTACCTCTCGAACTACTACTTCTACCAGAGTGTTTCTGGTTTTATCCTCTGGACTGGAATGGCCCTTTGTGCTCAAAATCTTAATTAAAAGCTAGAGACAAACACCCTCCCCATCAGTTACAGACATTTTGCATTCACAACAGACTTTGGTTTTCATCATATGACCTGCTTTTATAACCAGCTCAGTTAACATTTTAATTTTAAAATGTAGTTAACACTTTTGAGGAGTACTGCTTATTTTCAAATGCTGGAATGCATACATAACCTCAGGGGCTTGTGTTTGGGTTTATTGTGACCAGCACAGTTCAAAAAAAACCTTTGGCACGCAAATCGTATCTTTTACCTTGGGGAATAGCACACAGAGAAAAAAAAAAAAAAAAAAAAAAGCCAGCAAG
>VYXH01003298.1:700628-774990 GCA_013397275.1 Burhinus bistriatus
AAAAAAAAAAAAAGCCAGCAAGTCATACACCTGAGTGTTGAGGAAATCATTGGGAAGCCAGCAGAAGGAGCAGGGAATCAGGAGGTGGTGGTGGTAAAGACTAATGAGTCACAAGTGCTGGGATTTCAGGGTGTGAAAAGCAAAGCTTTTGGAAAGGAGAACCTGCCTGCATGTGCTCGCTAGGCAGGAATGCAGAGGACAGATCCTATATTTTTCACCCCTTTGGGGCTGCTAGTCATATTTTTGGCACTGACCATTTACTCAGGAGAGATCCCAACTTTGCATGCTTAACACTTTGTTTGGCAGCCACCATTTCAAGCGCATGCTAAGGGAATGTGTTGAATAGCAGGATTTCTTGTTCCTTTTGAAAAGAACAAGATACAGCAGCTATAACGAGTGCCCTGGCTATCTCTATGAGAGTTAACTATATCAGAAATGGGGGGAAAATAACCTTGTCCACATGGAATATGCTGCCTTGGAGAGACAAAAGACTTCATTAAAACCAGACTCACCAGAGCTTTCTTTAAAAATTTTATAGCCGTTCAAATGTAAAACATATTTAACAATGGCTCTTTTGCAATGTTATAAGCTTATTTATTAGACTATGTGTGTTCATAAATCATCCTTTTATCCTCCTTTTTATTTTTCCAAATTAACACATTTTCGATAAAAGAGATTACGAGAGAGATGATGAAGTGCTAGATTCTATCTCCCCTATCTTTTGTGCTCCTAAAGAAAAATCATTAAAAAAAAAAAGAATGGAGCAAACACCACAAAGCTTTGCTGATGGTAGTGATCAGAAAGGGTAATAAGGCTGCCTCGTCTGTGTTCCTACTCCTTTCCTCATCCTTTTTTTGGCCAATATTCCAGCAAATGAGTATTATGAATGCTTATAGTGTGCTGCGGATGTGGTCCTCCTTGTCAAGCCTCTCTCTCCACACAGTTGCTTGTGGAAGTATAGATACCATAGACAATGTCAGATAACAGGACTGACAGACGTTTTCCACAATAAAATTCGAGATTTCTGTTGCTTATAACTTTAGTCACATGCTAGAAACAAGTGCTCTAGATGTCAAGGTTTTCCAATAGCAAACCTAGAGAACAATGATGTCTTTTAATCTGTCAGCTGTGCAGTCTAAATGCCACGCTGCTACAGAGGAAGAAATCCAGTCCTGAGAGAAAAGTTGTATCATGCATCTTTTGCAACCATCATCACAGCAAGGAGAGAAATGCAACCTAATCTATGGCAAGGAGCTCGTGACTGATCAAGACTGACAGCACATTAAAGGATTTGGCAGCCTCCATGGGTAAGTAGCAACCTTCTAGCTTAAAGCGGTGAAAGAAGGTGCATATGTTGTGAAGTATCTTCATATATGCCTAAATAGGCATAGGATCCCACCGTGGTGCAAGGCAAGCAGTGTCTACTATGGCCTGACTGGGGTCTCCATCCAGGTGATATACATTGTTTTTTGGAAAGGCCTTTCTCCCCCCCGACTATACAAGGACTGGCTTCCTAACTTGGTGTCCCGGTGAGGTGCCAAAGTTAGATGGGATGAATCTGTTCCCTCGGGACCCTAAATGAAGGAGGCAGGAGCAGTGTGGCTTTTCACTCTTTCCACCCCCCCAAGCCCTGTTGGCAGTGGGGAGCAGGGATAACTTCTGGCACAACTGAACACAGCCCGACCTACTGCCATATCCCTGGGGGAGCTGCCCGAAACTGCATTTTCTGTTATGCCAGGCAGAGGCAGGGGGTGAGCGAGAGTGGGATGCTGTAAGGCCTGGCTTACTGTCCTCCACACACAGAGAAGTCCCTGGATGCCAGCCAAGGGCAGCTCCCTGTCTCATTGTGCAACTCTGATGGGATGCGAAACCTTGCCAGGGATGGGGAGCCCACCTTGGAAAAGTGGAGAGAAGAAAAAGCAAATGCAGCTTTTACAACATCGGCTTTGCGTTAACCATCCTTGTCCTAGTTGGAAAGATTGAGAGGGAAAAAAAGTGAAATCAGGCTGGCTGACCTTTCCATTAACTTTTTGGCCTCATGTGTCGTCCTTTCACAGCACTAATGCCCAGAGCTGCCAGTGATGCTGCAGGAACCGCTTGAGGCCACAACTGCCACAGGAACCGTCTTGATGTCAAGCCAAAAGCAGCAAGGAGGATGGTGGTTGTACCAGCAGCAGCAGTACGGCAGTGCCGGGAGTTGGGAAAGCAGCAGACACAAGGACAGACCCTGTGTTCCCTTTCCTAGCAGCTCAGGGGGGCGGCTGGACCAGCACTGGGGGCTAGGATGGCATTTTCCGTAGTGACCCTGTCTGCTGGTGATGAGGAAGAGCAAAATCCACTCTCTCAGGCCCAGAGACCTCACTGGAGATTGCTCCTGCACAGTGGGAGCCAAGTCCACCTCTCCTGCAACCCAGGTTGACAGCCTTATATGTGTTTTCTTCCTAAACTTTTACATTTTTTAAGCTGCCTACAGGTGATCTTTCTGGTTATTTGTGTGGTGCCTGAAAGTGAGAATTTTGGAAAGTCCTATTCGTTTAATGGAAGCAAGTGAAGTATTAAGAAACATTGGTGGTCTCTTGCTAACAGTGCAAATCCCTTCATGAACCAAAAGGATCAGCACATGAGTGAGATAACTTCAGTACAGACTAACTCTTCTGTAAAATCCTGATAGCAAACAACCATTTTTAATGCAGTCATACAGGCAATTCTGTTGCTCAGTGGTGCTTTATGTTAGCAATTTGATAATCGATATCTCTGGCCTCTGATTTACATTGCTTTCTTCCTTAAATAATCAAGACTGCAAAAAAACAAAAAAACAAAAACCAACCACCCCACCCCCCCCCAATTAGAGCAGTATTCATACAATTTGCAGATTAGCATTTTTGAAATGCTCATCCTTAGTGCAGAGTGGGGCTGCAGTATCTTCCAATTATACAGAGCAATTAGAGAAGATCATCAAGACATTCTGAGGTCTCATTAGGGAGAGTGTTGGTTGTTAGACATCTTCACAGATTACAGTGGTGTCTGGGGCGCATCACCCCCCTACACACACACACACACACACACTCTTTTGGAAGAGTTAGACCATGACTCACTCCTATTGAAACAACAGTCAAGGCTCTCACAGAACAGTCTTATATTGGATTCTTTTTTAAAAAAAGGTAATTTGTTCACACCATCAAAGACCCTTAAAATAGAAAAAACTCCACTGAATTTATCTGTCTTTTCAGCTTTCATAATGGAGCATTCTCCGGTAGACAAATACAACTTCCAAGGCAAAATTATTGGGTATTTCCTTATAGAAAAATGTGAATGGCCTGTGCCTCACTTACAGTGGGAAATATAAATTTCAGTGATGAAAGAGTACAGACAAATAAAAATATTTTCTTACAACGTTCCTGGTTAATCAGCACAGAGAATGCAGCAGCTTTGAACTCATGGCAGAGAATCCTTCTGCCACAGTGCTCATGCTTTTGCTTGGGCAACATGGTGCTGGGGATCAGTGATGAAATAATGAGCATGTAAATAGTCAAATTTTCAGATCAGTCTAGAGGGTTGAAAAGGACTTAAGTCACACAGGAGGCTCATCACACCTTTCTGCAGAAATGCAAATTTCCTCCTAAAAACACAAAGTTCTCGCAGTGGGTTACAGTAGAGTGGGAGCTGCTCAGGGCCTCGGCATAAACAAATTGAACAGACAGTTGTGCCGGCTGCCAGCTGTGCAAAAATCATTTTTTTCCCCCACTAATTGGCCAGTTCCCGGCTCTAGAGCAGACGAGGCAGTTTGTGTGTGGCAGCTGAAACAGCTATCAGAGGAAGATCCTGTTGGAAGTGGCAACCCACCCTGAGGAGCCAAGCCCTGGGGTCAAAAGGAACATGTACAGGAATTTGCTGTGGCTCAGCAACGTCCCACAACATATACTCCGATTCGTCCGTCTGCAGCGATTCCTGTCGTGCAGTCATGCAAGAGGCGACAGCCTCTGCCTAACGATGCCGTTCCCCTCGGCTGATCCTTAACGCGCTCCTTCTGCTGCCGGTCCTGTGTGCGCGGCGTCATCTGCAGAAGGCAGCGTGGCTGCTCTGTCGCGTCACCGGAAACACAGGTAGCAGTCCGCTACCCGTCAGGTTACCTAAGCATTTTAAAAATCATGAGAGGCGCAGAGAGGGAAGGCAGAGGTGTGGCTGGAGGGCAGAAGGGGACCACTGCAGGCGGGTCACTAGGAGCCACTGGAGAACCTGCTGCAGGTGTCGACTCCCTGTTTTTCTGCTCTTAGCACAATAATTGAAAAACCCTTTCGTTAGTGATATCACACTGCAGTTTGTGATGTCACTTTCTGTCTCAACTGCTGTTGAGATCAGAAGAAGTGGTCCCAGGAACGATAAGACAGGCAAAACAATCAATTTGTGATAGAAGAAGCCACTTGTATTTCCACAGCTGTCTTGAATATTGCATTCTTACAACCCAACCCAAAACCAGAACCCAAACTAAAAATGTTACCTTGAGAAAGTATTTTTGAGACTGAATATTTCTGTTCTAACACAACGTGACAAGAGAGATCGCTGCTAAGATCTGTGGGCAAGAAGCTACACATTGTGCATAGCAACTTAACAAAACTATTATATATGTAGCCGCAGAAAAAGTTAAGTATTCCCAGTTCTAGTAGAAGGTGATTCTATCTATAGATATCTATAGATAGACAGATATTGTTTGTGGGACATTTTCAGAATACCTACTCTGCAGGAAGTTAATGAAGCCTGAAAGAATGTTTAAAGTGGCATCTCTGCTTAAGAAGTTATTTTTCATAGATAAAAATTACTTGTGTTTCTCCTTAATTATGTTGGTGCCTATATACCCTGCTGTGGTCTTAGGGTTTGGTTGTGTTCCTTGCTGCTACTGGTTGTCATGGAGAATATTGCACAAAGCCAGACAGCGAAGAGATAAGAGCAGAGGTTTTCAGTGATATTTTGGTTCATTTTGGAATGCTGTATTTAAGTTTAGGGAGCAAATTTATGGGAAAAGCAAAACAAATTATTACAGGCAGTGCTCTTTTTTAACTTCAGAAGGCAGAGGAATGGGGGAGTGATTCCAGACGGTAAACAAGTCATCCCATCTGCAGCAATGACTGGCATGAGCAGCATTCTTCAGGAGCTCAACCTTGAATGGTCCCCAGGGATCAGGTTTCTGGCATATTGCACTCTAGATGGTACAAGAAAATCAAGTTCAGAAATGTTGCATTAACAGCATGTCTCAGTGTCGACATCTTCCCTTTAATCCACTCCCTTGGGGGTCACAATGTGCTCTCTAACTGGTTATCGCCAGGCAAGTATTTATAAAATACCTGTGGCATGAATACATAGATCCTTTTTAAAATCAGAGGGCCAGATTTTGCCTTTAATTCTGGTCTGCTCTGCTCCTCCTTAAGGCTCTGGGTGGTCCTAGGGGTAGTGGGGTTATTTCCATGCACAGTGCTTCCCCAGTCACACGAAGTGGCAGGTATGCCTGGGTCCCAACGCCTCTGTCACCTGTGTGATGCATCTGCATTTCTAACCATGTACAGTGACATGCCAGGTACCTTCGGATGTCTTCCCAGAGTGCTGGGTGCATAAACGTAGAGAGAGGGAGAAAATGAGAGGGAAAGCTTACGGGCAGAGGCACACTTGGATGCTAACACTGGAACGTGATGCCTTATTTGTCCCCTCATCTTTGTTAGTTTACATCCCAAAAATAGGAGCCTCCTAATGAGGACAGGGCTTGAAAGCTGAAGCACCAGGGGACCAAAGGTCACTGCACAGATTCACAGCAGTTTAAAGGCGTGCTTCACTGCCTATCAGGCTTGAGGAGGAGGGCAGTAAACCTTTTGGAAATTTAGAGCAAGATAATTCTTTAATGAAAAGTGCATATATTTCATATGAATCATCTCTTTGACTCGGTTGAGACAAAACAGAGGTATTTATTTTCCAGACTGGTATCTTTAAAACTGTCTACAGTTTTGGGTATCGATTCTGGCCTCAGGAAGTGTTTTCTGTTCCTTCTATCATCATAAGACAGGATTAAATTACAATTGATTTTACTATGGATTAAATATGTTTGTACTGGATTAATCGCTAATGAAAGTACAACTGCTTTGAAAATTACCAAGCTCATTGTCTACAAATAAGAAATAAACGTTTTCTTGGGTACGATCCACCAGTTTGTTTTGTCAGTTTGTACCATCTGGTTCCACCTCTGTCTTTGCAGTTTTCAAAAATAGCTGTGGATTTTATTTTTTTATGTGGCTGAGAGTTTTGGAAACCCATTACCTACTAATTTTAAGGGGAACTGGATGCCTATCTCCTTGAAAACCTCAGCTAGGGTGTTTTCACCCTTTCATGCTTGCTCTTCCCTCCTCTCCCAGCAGTCCTATTTTTAACGCAGGGAGGTCAGCTATCATCCTGACAGATATTCAAGCGCAACAGACTTCTGGCCTGGCTTGCCTTTTCAGCGAGCGTAGCTGCCAATTCACATCCGCTTTTCAGTCAGCAGCCATGAGATCAGCTGTTCCAGGCTCCGGGAAGCTCTGCGCCCGGCCAGCATCCTCCCTCTCCCCGCCGTCCCCTCCGGCCGGCCACGCAGCTGCAGCAGTGCAGGCAGAGACCGACTGGCCCCGGGCGCCAAACCTCAAATGCTAGATGCTGTGTCGGCAGAGCAGATGTCATCTGAAGTATTCGGGCAGCACAGGCGGGATTTCTCAGGCCAGACGCTTGGGCCGAGCCGCAAGTGTAACGCAAGGACTGCTGGGCGCCTGCCCCCAGAAATGTGCCTTTCTCCCAAAGCCCAGCAATAACCTCCCCAGGGGCAGCTCGGCAGGCTGGTGGGAACCTCTGTGTGGTTTGGGCACGTGAACTGCAGTGAGTGCTGGTCAGATTTTCCTCTGGGCTCCAGAAAAGAGGACTACCTTATTTTAAAAAGAGGACTATCTTACGGAGAGGGACTTTTTACGAGGGCATGGAGTGATAGGATGAGGGGTAATGGCTTCAAACTGGAAGAGGGGAGATTTAGATTAGATCTCAGGAAGAAATTTTTCACTATGAGGGTGGTGAGGCACTGGAACAGGTTGGCCAGGGAAGCTGTGGAGGCCCCATCCCTGGAAGTGTTCAAGGCCAGGTTGGATGGGGCTTTGAGCAATCTGGTCTAGTGGGAGGTGTCCCATGGCAGGGGGGTTGGAACTAGATGATCTTTAACATCCCTTCCAACGTAAATCATTCTATGATTCTATGATTTTAACATTATTCCCAAAACAGAGCGTGCTGGGTCATTTCCTCTGTAATTTCACAGTGGCTGCTTCCTGTGGGGGACACACTGAGTCAGGTATTTTCTTGGCTCCTGCAGGGATTGTGGAGTGGCAGCTGCCCCTTGGGAGGCACCACTGCCCTGGCCACAAGGAGACGGTGGGAGATGCTCGCTCCTGGCCCCACGTGCCAGCCCCACTCCTATGCACAGAGCCTAAGCAGGGCTGGAGGCTGTTTGGCACCTGCCCTGGGCTGGTAGGTCTCCCAGCCACCTCCAGGTCAAAGCTGTGCCGTTAAAGCCCTTAACATTTAACCGTCACAGATATCAAACAAGCATGAAGAAAAGTTGCAGAAGGCGCAAACTTTTGCCTCCTCTTCCAAAAGGTCTTGACCTATTTATCCTCAAGTAGCCGGTAGGTAGGTTTATTTTTTACGATGGATTGCTTATACCTGCTCCTCACAAAGTATTCAAATCTCAGTGCAGGAAACAGGCAAATTGAAATGGTTTCAAAGCAGGGGCACTGAGTCGTACGGTCACCTTGTGGATCCCAGGAGGGAGACTTTTATCATGGCCCGTGAAAAGCATGCCTGGTCTTCAGTTGAAGCACTGTGGCAGGAATGAACAATGTAAGATGCATTGTTTTCCAGACAGCATTGCAAGATTTAATGTGCTCTGCAAGATGGCTGGATCCTCAGTTGGTGTCAGCCGGAGAAGTATGTGAAGCAGTGGAGCTATGTTTGTTGGTAACAGCTGAGAGTCATGTGGTTCTCCCTTGTTTTGACTTTTCCGATCTCCTTCCTTCAGGGTGCCAGGACGGTGTTTTGGTTATAGAAAGCAACAAGGATCAAACCTCATGTTACTGAACCACCCTGGCCAAGCTGATGCACGGTGACCAGGTTAATCTGTAGGTCCCGTGGCTGAGTTGGGTAATAGGAAACACCGAGTGCTCCAGCATCCTCTATTAGCTTGTCCAGCTGGAGTGATTTCCTCCTCTTGCTTTTATAGACTCTTTCTTTTTAAACTACGGGAGATTTTTAGCAGTTAGAAAGAACTGCTCCACATATGCACACATAAATCTTTGTGGACTTTTTCAGGCTATGCTCAGCTTTAATGATAGTCTCCCCTCAACTATGTAAAGATCTATTAATCTTGAGTCAAACTATTAGACTGTCACACTAGAGTGGGTTTTGAATTAAACAAAAATGAAATTAGTTCATGCACCATAATTCCAAGTGCTTTTGCTGTAATGTCTGTGTATCTAGGACACACATTTCATCTTAGTTTGAGATTTTAAGTTTATCTAAAGCTGCCTGGCTAGGACTGGAACCGGGTCCATAATAACACGCTGGTTCTTCATCGATGAAGCAAAATCACTGGCTGCTGAGAGCTGCAGAGCAAGCACCACACATGTGGAAGGCACCACACAGCAGCGCTGCTGGTGCTGTGGTGGCTGAGGTCAGGGCTTTGCAGCACCAGGGCCCCCGGAAGGAGGGAGCGGGGCAGCATCCCAGCCAGGAAGGCACTGAGGTCGCCAAAAATCAGATGAGGTACGGCACGGCTCTCCTCGCCGCTGGAGCTGAGGCAGATCAGCACGGTGGCACTTAATCCAGAGTCACGGAGCCCTGATTGCCAGAGTCCTCTTCCCGTGGTTTAAACCACAAGACCATCCATCCTTCTTCTGCATGCATGAAAGTCATCCTCCTGATGTGTGCAAGTAGCGTGTGGTATGCTGGAAATTATAACCTTATCCGGCCAGTAACCATTTTCCTGGAGAAGCAGTTTTTCCATTTTGGTGACAAACAACTTGCTGAGAGAGAGAGATGCTGTGCAAACCCCTGGCTGTGCATATTGCAGTACCTTTAGTCCCACAAATTTAGGTGGCATATGGTAACTGTATTTAAAATGTGCAACTTTTAACCAGTAGGTAGCTAAAGCTTCAGATGGGAAACTGCAAACCAAGCTGGTGATAGGGGGAGAAACATGGCCGTGTGCTGTAATTACAGTCCAAGAGGCCATCACCGACAGATAAAATGCCACAGTCTGTGGTGGCAGTGGGAAGCCGCACACTGGAACAAAAATGTGCCGTTTTCAACATAAACATCTCTGCTGCAGGGGCCGGGTGGATATTTGCATCTCTTTCGCAAGCTAAACAAAACCAAGCAGCTGACTTCATGCAGGGCACCTCCAGGTTTTATTCACCTATTTTTATTTCCAACAGGAAGAAAAGGTTTGAGGACTGTATGGTGCTGCAGGCTTATTTGTGTGTTTTCTCCAAGCAGCCATATCCTAGGAATTACAGCAATAAAAAGTGCTAGGGTAGTTGCAGTGGTGGATTATCACCAGTAGAAAATACCAAACGTTAAGGGTTTGATATATGTTAACACTGAATATTTTGACAAGGACCAGTAGGAAAAAGCAAAGAGAGGTGTGAATTTCGCTTTTTCAGGCAGACCTCTTAGGTTTTGGCAGCAGTGAAAATGTTTACATTACTCTTATATTTCATATGTGATGTATAACTCTTCTTTGAAAAGTTTCTGTGCCGTGAATCAGCCAGACATACTCCCTGGGATGTAACAGAGAGGCAGCTCTTGCTCCTGAGCCGAAAAGAGAGTTAGTCAGTGGTATGAAGTAATTTAACCAAAGAAGCTAACTGATGATCACCATTTCTTCTAAGCAAAACTCCTTAAGAGTGTCATACGTATAAACACTACCGAGACTTTCTATGAAGGTGATTTTGAATTATACTAGCTAGCTGGCTTACCACAGTCAGCCATAAAGAGAAACCACTGAATAAGAGAATGAGTGAAAAATATGACAAGGGCGTTGGCAGGAAAAAATCTGTTCATGTGAATATCACAGTTTGTGACAAAGTTTCTTTTAAAATATCAAATTATCAATGAAGTCATTAAAATTTGCAAAAATGATGAAAATGCCATTGAAAAGTATTTTTTTGTTAAGGAGCTATTTGAGTGAATTGGTTTTTTCAATGAAATTTTTCACTTGGTTCTGTTAAGAACAACAATAAGGGCTGTACACTGAACTGGTACTACAACCCCTACTGGTATTGTAGCCACTAGTTTAATTAAAAAGTAAAATAAACTCCATTATAATTTCCTGTTTTCAAATACCAAAAATCTCTACTTTTTTTGACTGAAATTTTATATACTGGGGTTTTTTTTGTGTGTCTGAAGATATATAATTTCTGAAGACCTTGGAAAACATTCCTTCAATTTTGCAGTCAGGGAGCATTAAAACAATCACAGGCTTTCAGTCTCTAAAACTCAAACCATAGCTTTTTAACAGAAGGCTTAAGACATATAAGAAGCTGTATACAGAGAAACACCAGTGCCCTCACGAAGAACGCAACTTCAGTGGTCTGAAATCAAGTGACACAGGCTCAGGAAATTCCCCCCCATAAATCTAATCTCTAATGGCAAAATTATTATGGTTATGTTTCATTTGCAAAATCCTTTTTTTCCTCCCTTGTTAAACGGAAATATTTGCATGTTGCTCTCTGGTCCGTTTTAATCAAGATCATACCACATCTCATTGCTGATATGCAATGCAGGTTAACTTAATCTTACCAGAGCAACTTCCGGCATTTCCTAATTTTGGAACCCTTATTTTGTGAACTTACCATTACATTCATTTTCGTATCATTTACATTTACTCTAAAACATCCTTATCCATAGCCTACTGATTTTGTTCAATCCTGCATCCTGCTCATTTTTCCCAGTATTTTAATGAAAAGAAAAAAAAAAAAAAAAAAAAGGCCAGAGAAGGGTCAACCTTAGAAAAAGTCTGCTCTGCTCTTTGAAACTGAGTAAGCTCAACCACAAAATAAACCACTGTAAAAAATGAATGATGAGATGAGAATACCTTTGCATACATGGCACATGGGAGGAACAAACTAGTCACAAACCATCCAATTGCTTCTAACCACAAGATTTTAACACTAGCCGGCAGCGCTGTTGATACAACTATTCTTAACACATTTGGAAAATATTCGTAATATTCAAACACTCTCTTTCCTAACCTAAAAACCCTAATGCAAGAAAGCAGGCACCAGTAAGAGAGTCAATCCTAGTCTGACTTACTTTATGAACAAATTTTTCATTGACTTCAAGCTTGCATGGCTTCCAAACTAACAAAGAATAACAGCAATAGGCCCATAACACAAAACATTCCTAATGTATTAAATTAGTATTACAATGGAAGATTTGGGGGGGTTTATGTGCTTCACTGCAAAGAAATGCTTTTCTCTTTTTCCCTGAGGCTACCATGTTGAAATCGACAAATACAGTAACTGTGCATAGGTCTAATTCTCTTACTCATATTTATACAATTTTACAGCTATGCTTATTTCCAAATTAAAAGCAATTCTGACTTTCTTAGGTAGATTCCATACTTTATTAGAAGATGAGATGTTTAAAAATGATTTTTTCTTTTTTTTTTCTCAGGGGTCCCTTCTGCATCAGGCTGCTGTAAACGAGAGGAGAGGGGGGGACTGTCAGTGAGGTAGTAGGGTACTGCAACACTTAATGGTTTGATGCTTTGAGTACAAAAGCCATTTCTTTAATTTCTATGTTTTTGTGGTTCCTATAAAGGCAGGAAACGCTCGGGGCAGACGCTTCCCACAATTAGGAGGAAAGCAGGCTAAGGGACCTTCGTCTCGCTCTGACTCCTCTCGCTGGGGNAACCACAAGATTTTAACACTAGCCGGCAGCGCTGTTGATACAACTATTCTTAACACATTTGGAAAATATTCGTAATATTCAAACACTCTCTTTCCTAACCTAAAAACCCTAATGCAAGAAAGCAGGCACCAGTAAGAGAGTCAATCCTAGTCTGACTTACTTTATGAACAAATTTTTCATTGACTTCAAGCTTGCATGGCTTCCAAACTAACAAAGAATAACAGCAATAGGCCCATAACACAAAACATTCCTAATGTATTAAATTAGTATTACAATGGAAGATTTGGGGGGGTTTATGTGCTTCACTGCAAAGAAATGCTTTTCTCTTTTTCCCTGAGGCTACCATGTTGAAATCGACAAATACAGTAACTGTGCATAGGTCTAATTCTCTTACTCATATTTATACAATTTTACAGCTATGCTTATTTCCAAATTAAAAGCAATTCTGACTTTCTTAGGTAGATTCCATACTTTATTAGAAGATGAGATGTTTAAAAATGATTTTTTCTTGATATTTTCCTTTTATTCTGGAGAATTACAGGAGATTTAACATTATAGCACATTCATCTGGATAGCTATAAAAATGAAAGAAAAATAGAAAAATGAAATATAAAATGGGAATATGACTTTGCGATTCTGTTCTGTGGTGTCTGACTGCCCCCCCTATAATCTGCTGAATTTGACTGAGGAGGCTTATTGGGATGGGTGGTGGAGTTTGTTGTGCCTCTGATCCAGATGGCCAAATGGGGTGATGGTGAAGCCACCTCTCGTGGGGCTGACTCCCCCCTTCCCCCCCCNAGACCCTGCATGAAAAAAATATGTGGTGTCTACTTATTTTAGGTAAAAAGAGGGTCATATGCTTGTTAGAGTTGATACCTGGGTCGCTCCAAAGGGTATATAGAGATGCAGGTGTACAGAGATGCAAAGGCTCCTTTTGGGGTCCCAGCACTCTTTTACCCCAGGCAGATGAGGTAACACTGATTATTTCCCTGCCTCGTTGGTGTGGAGAGAAACCTGAGCTCGTGAAGCATTAAACCCCATCGGCTGCATCCCCTCCTGGGAGCCCCATCCCTCCATCGGCGAGGTGCCCGCTGCGCCCAAGCCAGCAGAGTTGGGGGGGNNNNGGTTGCAAGGTGAGGTCCCAGGCAGGGAAAGGGTGCGAGGGGCAGCTGAGCAGCAAAGCACCTCCTCCAGCATCAACAGCCCAGCCAGAAACCAGATCCCAGGCCCTGAGCCACCGGGCCACACAGAGGCTAGTCTAAATTTCATGTGCTTTCCTCAAATGATGATGTAATTTATAACTTATCCAGAGCGGACAAAAATTAATGACTAAGCGGCTTGTTTCAACTCACGCCAGTCATGTTATCAGTTTTGTTCAGCATCAAACGTGGCTTTCAGCAGGGCTGGGGAGGGGGGACGAAGGCGTCGCCGTCTCTTTCTCTCGTTCCCATCAAATACATGTCACACTCTGGCGTGCGGAGCGCAGCGCTGGAAATAGCGCAGGGATATGGCTGTGCTCCTCCGGTATCGAGTAACAACCCTCGCATGCTTGGCGTAGGGAAGGAAATAGCAAGGGAAAAGGGGAAATGAAACTAAGTAGAGAAAAAATCCCACACAAAAATAGGGACAATGTTAGTAAAGTGGAGCTTATGATTCAGTTTTGTAACTGCAGCTTCAAGGTCCCGATTTCTGAACAGGATGTGACTTAATGCTCTTGTGGGGACCATCTACCAAAAAAGAACCCCTGACCATCATCTCTTTGCCACTCATGGAGAAAAGTATCAATTTCTGCTTTTTATGAAAAAGAGACAGATGGTCATTTTCTCTGTATTTAGATCAGCTAACAGAGCAATCATGAAAGCCAAACTTCTGTTATCTCCTTGGGTGAGTGCATCCTTCCGAACCCCTCAAGCCTAATTCTCTTTTGAAAAGTACAAATCCCCATGCATGCTCAGCACATCTTTTCCATTGGTATACTTAGAGTTGCAGCTAATTCTCAGTACAAAAATATGTATCATCTCCTGCGTTGTTATCCCATTTCTGTCAGCCTGCAGACCCAGCAGGGAAGCCGGGCTCCTTCACTTTGCCAAGGCAACTGTTAACCACTGCAAATTGCAAAAGATGAATGATGGCATCTGAAAGCGTTACCGCCTGCCAGCTGAAGTGTCATGACGTGTGCACGCTGTCACTGCAGCAGCGAGCGGCTCGCTGAACTTCAGCTGAGGAGCAGCTGGTCGCTAAGCCTCTGCAGCGTGGCTGTTAGCTGCTGCCTAGCCAGAGTTGAAGCCCCACAGGGCCCCCACCTTTGCAGCCCAGATCATGCACTCGGTCATGCAGATGGTGCTCTGAGCACCAGGTTTGTTGCTGCCTCCTGCCCGTTCTGCAGCATCCAGCCCTTCTCTTGCAAAATGAGTGCCCAACAAGCAAAGCGGCGGAGAGCTGGACTGCAAGAGAAGGTGACGAAGCTACTGATACCGCTGCTGTGTACTCAAGAGTAGACTTTCTCTTGTAAAACCTTGCTCAGGCTGAAGGTGCTTAAGAATGACGATCTCGCTAGCCAAGGGCAAGTGCCACAGCTCTGCATCGAGGACCCAGGAGTGTCCTTTGCAGAACAGCTTAACAGAGTAGGTTGAGAGGGTAAGGGTAAACCGAGAAATATTTCTGGAAATGCTGCCTATGCATGTTTATTTGGCAGTTCATTGGTTCAAAAACTGAAATGGCTTTTCTGTGCCATTGGCAATTGCTAAAGCCTCCCCTTAAAAGGAATCCACAAGCTCATTTTGAGTAAGTTTGTCACTGCCTGTTGGGTACCTCAAAAGCCCAAAGGACCTTGGAGCTCAAGAACTGCATGTGAAAAATAACTGGAACGGCATTTAAGAGGGATATTTGCATGGGAATATTTCCGGAATTACTGTATGCAGTGACTGGTTGGTGATGGCCTCTGTCAGTCTGCGTTCTGACCCAGTTACAAAGGAGAAAGTAGAGCTTAGACCTCTTCTGCCTCAATGGTACGTATAAACCATTCCTGACAGATAGCTGACTAAGCTGCACTAAAAACTGCTAAAGCTCAGGCAAAATCTATCTAAAAAACCATACAGAACAGCATAAAGCCTACTCATTCTACCTTTTTTCATACCTATAATTTTGTAAGAAAATAGCCATTTTTATCTTCATTGGGATTGTTGTCTGTGAGACATCCTCATACCTAAGTCAATGTGAGTCCAACAGACAAAACTATCAAAGCAGACAAGCATCTGGTAGACTCTGAAACACCATCATATACAGTGATGGCCTGAAGGGAAGTTGTCTTTTCTGGTTCCTCCTATGATGTATGTGTATGTAACATATCCAAATAAGAAGTCATTTATTCTGCTGTTTTTTAACAATTACTTCTGGGTGCACCCCTAGGCTTTCTCCAGTCAGTGCCACAAATATAAAGTGCTGTATAGCATGTATAAGCTCTTTTGTCCTGGCCAACTTTTATAGTCCAGCAGGATCAAATCTGTTGTTTTATAACTACTGTTCTTTATTGGTCACACGGAGTTATCTAACAAGTAAGCCAGGGCATAGGCCACCTTTTGAAATAAGTGTAGAAGAAGTCCTGCTACACTTGCAACATGACTTAAAATAAGAAAGTTCAAGATCAAAGTTTACGATCAAAGCTGTTGAATTTGTCACTGTGATATTAAAGTTGCCTATTCTCTTACTGCAACAGTGCCATCAGAGCGCTGTACTCTTCATACCTGAGTTCCTCCCAGTCTTCAAAACATGGATCCTCCCAACATTCTCTAGGTGATGATAAGATGCTCACTTTTCATTTAGTAATCGCCATAGATTTTCAAAGGCGAAATACGCTTGACCAACTTGGTACCCTTCTGTGATGGAAGGAATAGCATGTTGGATGGGGGGACAGCAGTGGATATAATTTAAATTGACTTTGGAGAGGCACATCCTCACAGGCAAACTGCTAAGTATGGACGAGGCAATGGACAGTGAGACAGTTTGAACAATTCGCTGGCTCAGTGAGATGGCTCAACAACTGGGTTTAAGGGATTGTGATCACTGGCATGAAGACTGGTGTACCCCAGGGGTCCATACTGGGGCCAATACTATTTAACTGCTCCATTAGTGATGCTGACAATGGGGCAGAGTGCACGCTCAGCAAGTCTGCAGACGATACAAAACTGGGAGGCGTGGCTGGTGAACCAGACGGTTGTGTTGCCATTCAGAGGGACCCAGACAGGCTGGGCAACAAGAAATGAACCTAATGAATTTCAACAATGGGAAGTGCCAGTTCCTGCACTTGGGAGAGGTATAACTCCAAGCACCAGCACAGGCTGAGGGCCAGCCAGCTGGAAGGCAGCTTTGCAGAGAAGGACCTGCAGGTCCTGGGTGGGCAACAAGTTGAACATGAGCAAGTAATTGTGCTTACCCTTAGGCCAACGACATCCTGGGCTGCATCAGGCGGAGTGTTGCCAGCAGGTTGAGGAAGGTGATCTTTCCTCTCAGCTCAGCACTGGTGAGGTCATATCTGGAGCGCTGTGTCCAGTCTGGGTTCCCCAGGACATGACAAACAGAGAAATACTGGAGCAAGTCCAGTGAAGGGCCACAAAGATGTTTAAGGGACTGAAGCATCTGCCATACAAGGAGAGGCTGAGAGCTGTCTGTTCAGCCTGGAGAAGAGCAAGGCTCAGGGGAATCTTATCTATGTGTACACATACCTGAAGGGAGGGTGTAAAGAAGATGGAGCCAGTCTCTTCCCAGTGGTGCCCAGTGACTGGACAAGAGGCAATGGGCACAAACTGAAACACAAGAAATTCTGATTAAGCATAACAATTTTTTTTTCTGTAAAGTTGATCAAACACTTGAACAGGATACTAAGAGAGATTTTGGTGTCTCCATCCCTGAAGATGTTTAAAACTGGGCTCGACATGGTCCTGAGCAACCTGCTCTAACTGACTTTGTTTGACCAGGGAGGTTGGACTAGACAGTCTCCCATTCAACCTCAGTGATTCTGTGATCCAGTGAAACCACACCTATATAGTAATGTTGACACAGACACTAAAATGAACTATAAAATACTGTGGTGTTCAATGTACAGGAAGGAACTAAAATTCTAGATTTGACCCCTTCAATACCAATATGAGGCCTGGGAGAGCAGACTGGCTCAGACAGGGATCCACAGTTGTCAGCGTATTGACATTCCCACACTCCCACCTTGCATGTGTGTCCTGGCTCTCTGGCTGGAGAGATTTCTTCTGAAAAATGATCCACGGCAAAGCAAAAAGAAATGTTGAGATTCACTGAGTCAGGAAGAGCTAGCAAGAAGGATCATGGCTCCTGGTGGTTAGTATGCTCCTTTGGCGAGGGAGAGCACTGAGCTTGGGTTCTTATAGTAAGGGGCACAATGCAGAAATGGTCTGGGAACAGTGACTCACACTGAAGCATCCTTTTCTCAGGTGTCTGTATTGCTGGGTTATTGACTCTTGTTTGCCCTCCTTCTTTGGCTACAGCTCTGTAGGGCCAAGTGACACAGCTCCAGTGAGAAGAGCACATGTACATCCTTTTTCTCAAAACCCTGTAATTTTTGTTGAGAATCTTTCTGGGAAACAGATATGTACATTTGAACCCTCCTAGGATGAGGTGGGCATTAAGCCCAAATCTCACCCTCTCTGGGCAAGCGCTTTAGCCACAAAGCAGCAGGGTAACTTCTGTCCTTTTGAAGGAAAGCTGCAGTGTCTGCTCTGTTTTTCAGGGCACTCATTCCTTTTGTTGGGTGTTGGCTATGCTAAGGGTGCCAGAGGATGTCTCAGGAAAGCCAGGTTTGATCTAATTTGAGCTGTGGCATGTGAGAGGGGAAACAAACCCTGTGGAGATAGCAGCAAGCTAAGTCATGTGCTTTAGGTGCTTTGAAATGTGATGGACAAACATGGCATGGGAGGTGATGGCACTCAGGATCACAGACTTGACATGGGGAGCCTTGGTTATTTCTTAATCCTGTGTGAGGTGCCCTGGTTCCTTGGTGACTTCACCCTGGTCAGCCTGCCCAGGATCACATTTTTGCATGATGGTATGATTCCAGCAAGTCATCATTTTTACCTTGAAAATCACCCTAGATGGCCACCTGAGTACTATATGCCCAAAAGTCCTTCTTAAGGTCTTGGAGTGTATTTTATTTTCTCTTTTCTCTCTTCCCCAGATGTGTACAGGCCCTGGTCAATATAAGCCATGGGGACAAGTAGTGTTCATATTAGATTTGGAGCGGATAGGAGCAGATACCATTGTCCTACACATCCAGCAGATGTTCAGATCTCCCCATTCTGTTCCCAAGTACTTTGGTCTGTATCAGGAGCAAGCCCATCAAATTCTGCCCACAGTGCCTTTTATCCCCTTTATTATTCCTCAGTTCTAACCCACAAGACATTTCAAACATTAGAAATGGTTCAGTGCATAATGGTTTTCAAAAACATGCTGTATCTCTGTCTAAATGAGAAAAATAAATATCTAGGGAGCTTTTGCACATGTCAACAGTACTCAGTGAAGCAATATGTGTAGGCAGCACTGGAAACAGTGACAAAGTGAGTATCTGTGCATAACTTGGTAATAATATCATCACCGTCTAGACAACTCAACAATTAGCATCCAGACATACCGAAGCCTTCTTTAAGAAGTCTCCAACAATAAAAAAATATGCCTCCATGGGGAAGAAAGCCACAGCTCACTCTCTCTGCTACCTTGCACATGCACATTTAAGTTTAATTTCATTTAAAAGGTTGCTTTCTAAGATAAGCTGCTTTTCTCAAGGCCACTGCTGAGTGCATGTTTGCAAAAACTACAATTGATGAAGATTTTCCTGTTAAAACATCTGTTTTAATATTCTCTGTGTATAGCAGTTGCTAGGCAATACTCTGATATGGTAATTCCCATGCACTTCCCGGGCTGCTTCTCCTTTTTTATTTATGTTGAAAAATGTTATCTTCAAAACTGTACCGATATTGGGGAAAACACAGGAAAAATAAAGACTTTCTGCACAAGGCTATGACTTCCAGTGAGATATGTTTAAAAGCCCTATCCCAAGACTTGACTCTTCTCTAATGCACAGGCCCAAGTCCGGTCTCACTTCCTGATTTTTGTCCGTCCACCAAAGACAGCCATATTACACAGGGATAAGCCCAAGGCAAAGGCAGAATCATGCCCTCGGATTTTATTGAAACAGGAGTGTTATTGCCTGTACTGCAGATTTTGTCCCAGAAGGGTGCAGAGGGAAATGACATTAGCTCTTTCTTATCCGGGGGATCGATATAGAGAGGGAGGCAGAAGGTTCTGCAATACCTCCGGTTATTCCAGCTGAAGGCAAGGCTTATCTCTTCCTACCTCTCAGGACTCCGCCTCACTAAGGGTTGCAGCCTTTGGGAAGCCTTTGTCAATAGGACCCGGCTCTGACTGCAGGCACCATGAACTCTCCTGGAGGGGTTAGGGTTAGGAACTGTGTGGAAAAACTCGTGCTGCCTAGGAATGCAGTGAGGAGTCCCTGTTTCACATTTAAAGCAGTGAATATGTGTGTGTGATTGCTAATGACATCAGCAGCACCTTCATTGCAGCAACTGGTAGCGATGATGGCTACGGCATGTTTTTCTTCAGTGGTCAAACGCCAAGACAAACAGGAATGATTTAAGTCATCACTACCTTTCCATCCCACGTAGGCTGAACTATGTTGGGAAACAGAGCCCTGAGGTGCCTTTAAGGCCCTTGGTGGGTTGCAGGCCAGTCGTGGAGTTGGCTTTTAATTCTTCCCCGCTTTGAGGACCAGCCTCAAAGCCATGAGTGCTGAAGCTGTGAATCATACTCGGCTGCTGCTCTGAGTGCATCTGATGGCTTCACAACTCATTTTCCCAGTGAGCAATATGAGCAATAAGAGCAATAACCCAAAGATGTAGAAAGGTCATCAGAACATGACAGGGTAGTAACAGAAAGACATTTCTGTTCAGTCCTTCCCACACTGACATAAAATAGGAGCAGGGTGAAGTGGTTCAGACTAAACCGGTAGTTGGCCCTGCAGTTTTTGGAAGTGGGAGAAACCATGTGCCACATTTTTCAAGTCTGTTAGCATAAGCTCTTTGTTCTTAGCACTGTCAATGTCTCCAAGGTAGACAGGGCTTAAAAAATATGTGTCTTTTCCTTGGGCAGTTCAGCCTGACTGTAACATTCATGGAAATGCTATACTCATGAAATCAGGAGGGTCAATAGTTGAGCTAAGTATGTCTAAGGTTTGTTTATGACTAGGAGAAAAAACATGTGAGTGAAACTCCCACCCTGAGTTCTGTAGATGACATGAACATTTTGTTGAAATGTCTTTCCACACCCAGTGGTAAGGAAAAAAACAGTGGTCAATATTTCAAAGGTTTAGACTTGGGAGGGGATAGGACTCACCAGCACTTGCTGTGCTCCAGCCTGAAGCCAAGTTTAGATATGAACAACTGAATATAGTGCAGTAAAAGGCTACTCATTGGTCGTGTGTCCCCCCCAGCCCTGTATTTCAGCCCTCTTAAGATCAGCTAATCAATGGCAGGCTTGGGTAGTCAGTGAGATAACTCTGTATATGTGTGTGTATGTGTGCATGTCTATAGGGGAAATGTCCTCCTGACTACCTATGGTCAGCTAACTGCTGATTATTTTCCCTGCAAATGAGAAAACACAAGATCTTCTTTGATTCCCCCAAATGATCTGGATTTTTCCTCACTGCCCAGGAAGTGAGGCGCCATACATTTCTGCAGGTTCCTTACTTAGAGTGCAGGTTGAACACTGACCATACTAACAAGCATCCACTGCTCCCTGGAGAGAGCCAGCATCTGCAAGATGTCTAGGGAAGCTTGTGGCATTTGCATTGAGTTTCAGCAATCCTTTTCACTCCCCTGGCCTCCTGGCTTATCACCTGGGGACTCCAACCTGCATTTAGCTGTGCTCATTTCCCTTAAGGGCACAGGATGGGCCACTGAAAAGGAGCCCTAAACCATCATGAAAGTATAAATGTCCACTTATCTTGGGGAATCTCAGCACGTGGCTGCTACAATGGGTGGCATTTCCCTCACTGACAGTCGTCCAGCCCTTTCTCCTTTCACATTCGGTGAGTGGTTCTGCAGGAGGAGAGGGAGAGGGGATCACGGCTGTCATGACAGGTGGATGCTCCTCACATGCCCCTGCTCCAAGTTGCCTTTTCCAGGCTGAGTACCTTGTTGTTTTCTCAGCCACTATATTTTTTCAGAGGGTGTTCTCTGGTATGCTCCAAGATGTTTCTGTCAGGACATTTTACATATCTTGAGAGAGACAGTTTTCTTTGTGGGAATGCACATAGAATGGGAAATGTTTTGTCTGAGTTTCATTTTCATTGTGGTTTGCTTAGGATTTAATATGTACGTCAGTTCTGACAATACATTGTTTTCTCTGTCCCTCATTTAAAGTCAGAAATGTCTGCCTGCAAAATGTGATGCAGAAATTGCACAGAGAGCAGCTCCTGTCTTACAAAAGCTCCTTTTCCCTCTTGATTAGGCTGATGGTCTCCTGTACTGCATTTTGCTCCACAGGCTGGCAGGCTGGTGTGTGTCAGGGGCCCAGTGCTGCCTGAGCAGTCCTTCCTTGGGCTCCTTCAAAAGCCTCCTTGTGTGGCATGGCTGGATGCTCTTCAACAAATCAACTCAGGACTCACTCCTGAAACTAACTTTGTGAGACACTTGACCATCGCTGTGTTCAGTGTTGGTCTGGAAATGAAGGCATTGTTGATCAAGTATTGGCAACCTGTGCTCCTGATGAATGTCACGTACCCAAAGCTGAGTTTCTCCTGTAGCAAGACAATCCTTCACCTCAAGCAAGTGCATAGGACTCAGGGCTCTAGTTTCTCTGGTGGCTCTTAGGTGCTTCGTGATATGTGGGGAAAAGAAGAGTGAATTCCAAGTGCAGTTGTCCCATGTGGGGTTTTAGAGAGTGTGAAAGCTGAAGCAAAAATCAGTGAGGCTCTCTGTGTCTAACTGGGGCAGCAGGTAAGAAAAGCCCTCCATGTTAGTGCTGCCTTTTGGATGTCAAAGCAGCCCTGGAACACTTTCCCCGATGTCAGGAGAAGCATGTGTCTTGGCCACTGATCTGAAGTCTTTTTAAGGGAAGTGCTCTAGTCTGGAAAATTATTATACTGCTTCACAGACTTATTTGTGAAATCAGAACATCACCACGTAGGACATTATTTCATCTCTGCATACCTTCAGACTTTCCCCCTAGACCATTTGGGGAACGCTTTGGACAATGCAGAAGCATCTGAGGAGGCCAAAGGAGGGCAGGGAGGCAGACAGGAGCACTACTTCCCGACTCAGAGTGAAAAACAGTGGCCCTGTTCCAGACAAGCTACTGGCCTTAAGAAGAGAAGGAAGGAGACACTCAGTTTTAGGCTCTTTCCCACTCCTGGGTGATGTGCAACCAGCTGTTGCAGTCACAGTCTTTGGGGAGTGCAGTGCACGTTTTTAATTCATCATGGGCTGCTTCTCTGGGAGATCAAGTTGAGAGAAGGGAGGGGGTCAGTGAAGCAACTCCCAGACCAAGTTTCCAAACAATCAAAGCACAAAGACTTCCCTGAAAAGCTCCTCATTAGAGACCTATTTGAAACTTAGCTTGTCCATGTAAGTAAAGGATGGAAAACTCCTTACCAATTCTTTCAGCACAGCTTGCAAAGAAAAAAAAAAGCCCTCATAACTGACTCATGTTCCTTTAAGAGGGGTTTCCTATCAAATCCCTTGTGAGCCCAATTGCTGAAGGCAGCAGATTCCAGAAAAACTTATTTTACCAATTCATCCTATTAAAAAAAAACCCCAAATGCTGGCTGTCCTGACTGTGTAGGTGGGTGAGAAAATGTTAACAGCTGCACTCACGAATCTCCACTGGAGGAGCAAGCTGCCAAAAATACTTGTACTGTGAACAACTGTTCTAAATTTGGTTACCTGCTTTATATTACTCAGTAGTCAGGCTCTCTTCTTGCTCTTACCCTGTTAGATACATGAAGCACAAACACAAACCCTTTTCTATCGAGGACAGATGATTCCACAAGCTGTCATCAGGAACCCAGGGAATGGCAGCATTTGCTACGCAATCAAGGGTTTGCAGCGTTTTTGACAAATGAGGAGGAAGCAACTCATTTGGCGCTCGGGGAGGCTCTGATGACAGCCTTGCTGGAGAGCTGAGCCTGAGGGTGACAGAGGGCTGAGGCACTCTGTCCTCCCTGAGGCTGGAGCCCCAGGCCCTGCTCCTCCACCCCTGCAGGAGCAGGGAGAGACAGTGAGCTGCTGCCTCACCCTGCAGAGCCCCCACTGCCCGGGGAATGCAGAGACCCCCATCTTGGTCCTCAGGTCATTGTGTGATGGATCTAGCATGCCCAAATACACCCCTTCAGGCTGAGCTGGAAGCCTAGTGCCAGCATGAGAAGGGTTTGTCTTCTTGCTGATGGAGGAGGACACTTGTACCTTACCCCCACTGAAGGTGCCAAGCTACCCTCCCATTCATTACCCAGAGCACTTCCATTTTACTGCTGCCCAGTGTCCTCTGGTTTGCAACCAGGACTTCTACTGTAGCTGGCTGTGAGCTCGCTACAGCAGAGGTGGTCTGCTATGAGGGTATTTGCACAGTGCCTGGCACGCTGTGTCCTCATATTTGACTGGGAATCACCCTTATGCCCCAGTACAGCACTACTGCTACTAAGGCATTGCTCAGTTCACAGCAAAATGTAACTTTTTCCACTTTTTAAAAAAATCATACTTTTCCACTGAGACACAATAACTGCTGTTGCTTATGGACTGCGTCTGTAGCCTGTTTTGTTTTGGGGTTTTTTTTTAAATGTAGCCTGCAATTTTCTGGATGAAATGCTTTGCTCTCAATTAACTGTAGATGCAATTTAATGAGTAGGCCAAACAGTGGTAGTTAGGCACATAACCAACATCTGGAATGTGCAGGATTAGTGGCTTAGTTGAGACCCCTTAATTAAAATGAGGTCATTCAGTCCTCCCTTCTCTCTTCGTGCAGATGATGTATGTGTAATACTGAGCACTCGCTGATATGTTATTAGGATCACATAAGCTGTCTATTAAGTACCGAGGAAATTGTGGCTTTGATGTGTCAGGTACCTAATGAAGATGAAATTCAGGCCGGGAGCGGTATCGTGTCAGAGTGCAGAAAAGATCTTTCTGCAAACTTTGCTCAGTCTTTCATATAAAGCTCATTGCTTCAGTAAAAAATCCTGTCAGTAAACTGTCTTTCTAGGACAATCACAGAAGGTGCCCATTTAAGGAGCGCCAACACATTATTCAGATACTCTGGGTTGCAGCGACTGTTTGCAGGACCCTTTGAGCATCTCTTTCCCCTCTGTAATGCCGCTCAGGGAACGCCCTGTCTTTGGCACATTTCTCAAATGAAATCTGGAATTGTTCTTCCAAAGTCCATAGCAGTCTTGGCCAGTGATTGATAGCTAATGTTGTCCTAAATAGAGTCCGACTTGGCAAACACTGTTTTACCCATTTAACTTTTTTTTTTTTTTGGAGATGACATTTGTCCTGTTTCTGGAGTAAAGCGAGGTGGGCAGTAATTGACCTTTCCTATGTAGCTGTCTAGAAGGGAGATGTCCTTGTCACCTTGTCACCCAGGCTCCCTCTGTTGTCAACAAGGAGGTATAAGCATGGGCAATTTGTCTTACCTGTCCAGGACACCTGGCATGGGTTGGTGTGAATTGTCCCCTGGTAGAGTCCTTCTCTCCATCTCCCTGCCCAGGAGGGAGGATGTTGGCTGAAGTGCTCTGTACCGATGGACGCTGCAGATAGTTGCAGCTCAGCAGGGCGTAGAGACCTTCTTGCTGGGACAGCCTGGCCATGCCCCAGTTACTCCAGCTGGTGAGGGGGGAGCTGGGGCTGACGTGGCTCCTGCCTCAGGCCGATAGTCCTGGCCAGGGAGCTGTGCCTCTGGTCCCAGAGCAGGAAGCAATGAATCTTGTAGTATCACCATGAAATGACATTTTGGTCAGGACTTCACGTCTATCAGTCACTTGTGGCAGGGTAGGAAAAGTGTGTGTGTACTTGCAGGAGAGGACAAGAAGAAAATTCAGGCAGTGTTCAGTGTTATAAAATTACCACGTGGTGCTTAGAAAATACTCATATTGCAAAACTCTCAGACTTGTACCGACTTATCAGCCAATGTGATGTCAATATCAGCCTGATAGCCAACCTACTTCTGATCTCATCAACACCAATGTGCATCAGGAAATAACCCCTCTGTCGCTGGTAGGTTTGTGCCATGCTGATGCTGGGGTTGATAAAAGCCATGCAACAAACACAGAAAAACCCCCGGTGAGATTGGTGCAGGTCATCAGGACCTACAGCAGTGCAAGTTAGACCAGTGGCTACATCTCTGTGGTATACGCTGTGCCTGAGTGCAGTGGTTTGGCTTTGGGTCTGCAGACTGATCCTCAGC
Source organism: Burhinus bistriatus (assembly GCA_013397275.1). NCBI lineage: Eukaryota > Metazoa > Chordata > Aves > Charadriiformes > Burhinidae > Burhinus > Burhinus bistriatus. Next base: position 726,087 of record VYXH01003298.1, read on the forward strand.
TGTGTGCGAGCTGCGCCTAGTTCACCTTAGGGACTGGAGAAATAATGGCTCTGTGTTACATTTACCCCTCCCTGCCTTCTGAATCTCAGCCTTGAGGATGATCTAGTTTATACTCATATACTTCTGACCTTAGAGTAGTATTCCAGCACCTGGGGACGCCACCCATATTTGCTGGCCCCGGGTATGCCCTAGCAGGCAAGGACCTCTTAAGAAGTACCCAGACTGAGCCTGGGCACGTCTTCACATGGGACAGACTCCCACTCCTTCCTGGAGACGTCTTTTGGACCACTTTGCCGAGCAGTTTTGGTAAAAGTCTGACCTGCAGGAGCCAAATGCAACCTGCATACTAGATATGTATGGGAAAACCTTGCGTTATGAGTGTATACGCAAGGAAGCAGACAGGTGGTCACTCTCCTAATCCAGCACCTGTGAGTTCAGTGTCAAATGACAATAAATGGCAAGAGGACAATCTGACATATGTGGACACATATACTCAAGAATGAGCCCACAAATTATAGGACAGGAGAAGCCTCACCCTGCTGATACTGTTGAGGGGGTGCCTGTGCCCTGCACTTGGATTTGGGGACAGCTAAGGAGATACAGACAGGCTGTGGGAAATACTAGTCAATGGGCTGAATTTCTTTCATGCTCATACCGGCTCTTAGACAGGAAGGGGATTCTCCTAATACCATATCAGAGAACTGCAGATAGTTTTGTGAGGGCAGAAAGTATCCAGTATTCCTACCAGCAGCCAGTCTGGCAAACAGTATCCATGGATACTGTGACAATTAGTGAAAAAACCCCAAGCTTTTATTTTCTGTTGCCTGCCCCTCCCTCCTCTTCTCTTCCAGGGGAGCCTTAGGAACTGCAGGAGCCGCTAAATCTCCATCCTTAGAAGAACAGCAGACACAGGCCAGAATTGACTTTGCTAACTTTGGAAATGCTTTTTTTCCAAGGGAAAGTACCTTGCTCTGCAGACATCCAGCATGCAAAGGCTTTGGTTTTATTAGCTCATCACTATGTCAAGATCCTCCAAGAAAGTCGTGCTACCATTATCTATACAAAATGAATTAGATGGGGGAATGAAAAGGGCTTGAAAAGGTAAAGGCAGATATACGTTTAGTTTCCTAAATGTCAGAATGAGGCAGCTTCTGTCCTCTGTCATGATACTGAAGAAAAATGTGTTATTACTCTAGTGGTTTAATTTGTTAAAACTATTTATGTCCACAAGACAGGCATTGTCTTCCTTGGTCTTTAAATGATCCTTAACCCCAGAGGAAATAAGAATTAAATGAATGAATAATTAAAAAAAAATATCTTTTTTGTAAAAGATTTTGTTGGAGGGGATGCTTGTCTGGCCAGTTTCATTACTTGTGCAGGATGAGAAACACTGATGTTCCTTTCATAATGAAGGGACATGGAGAGGGAAGGGATTAAAAAAGTAAGAATGGAAAAAAAATTGAAGTAAAGATTTGATTTTCATTCAAGCACAGAAATCCACAACTGAAATTGTGCTTCCACCTCAGCAACCCTTTTATGGGATCTTGGATGCTTAGGGATGTTTGTGTAATTGCTTCTTGTAAATGATCTTCTACTCTGCAACACTTTACAGTAAACCACTTTCCTTTGCCATCTGTTATCCAGTTGTTTTAACTGAGTTTCCAGTTATTTGTATCAGTCATTTACAAGAACCTTTTTAACCTCCATAAAATGACATAATTGAAGCCTGTCTTCTTGACTCCTTTAGCATAGGGTTGACATGTGCTTTAAAACTGAGGGACTGAGGGTTAAAATTCAGTGCTTGATAAAGAAGCAGTAATTTGTAAATCAGCACTGAGCAACCTGGCATTGCCAAAATTCTTCTTTCTGAAAGCTCTGAGCATACATGTTTAATTGGAGAAAGCAGTCTGGGGGACCTGCAGATGATTTTTCATCTCTAGGTCACTTCTTGAACATGTGCCATTATCAGCCACTGGCTGGTCAATGTAAATGAATTTAGTGACTAAAAATGTGGTTTGTCAAACACAGAGATGCTTCATGCCTTTCCATAATGCTGGGTTCAGTCAAAGTGAAATTTCTGAAGACTGGGAGGTGAAGGGTTAAGGTATCCTGCAGCCTGCTGGGTGGTGGCTTACTGGTTTACCTGCAGGCTGTCCCTGGGTGGAGCAGGCTCTGATGGAGGGTGGCTTTGAGGCCAGGCAGGTATCTGTAGTACAACTCCACAACAGACAGAGTCATTTTAAGAGTGGCTGAGAGAAGATAGCCTTTTTCCCCACCTCCCTTTCCTGTTATCTACCACAACATAAAGGCCTCTGCTCCTCCTCCCTTTCCCCTTGCAGTTCAAAACTGACTAGAACAAGGAAGCACTTGCTGGGGCACACACGTATACCGAACAATTCACTCACACAGTGCCAGAAATGGGACTCCGGCCATCTGCCATACAAGAGCCACCATGGGAAGCCCCAGATTTTGGGGCAAGAGGAGGAACGTGCAGATGTTATCACTGCTGGAGGAGCTGACCCTGATCTGAATGAACCACGGTGCTGGAGCTGCCGTAGGGCCGTTTCCCCAGGGAAGATGTCCTCAGCGCAGACACGCTGCCTGGCACGGCGTCAGGAGAGGGCTGGCCGGAGAGCCTGCCTGCCTGCCTTCCCGGTGGGAAATGAGAAACACCAACAAGCCGCAGTCAGGCACGCTGTGGCTGCCACAGTAGGCTGAAAGGAGAAGATTTGGCACAAGGCACCCCAGCCCTCCCTGGCTGCGACGTGCCCCCTCTCCCAGCCCGCCCCTGGTACCTTGAGGCAGGCACACAAACAACCTCCTGCGCACCCCATGAGTTGTCCCTCTGCTTTCCCTGTTATCCTGGTGGGTGTCAGCCCCTTGGGGCAGGCATGGAGGGACATCCGCTCCCCTGGTCCATCGTGCATGGGGAGTAGGTCCCATCAGGGAGAAGCAAGGGCTGCGCTCACCCCTGATTTCAGGGGGAGCAGAGGGAGGCAAGCTCATCTTGCCTTGCTGGAATCGCACTGGCAGAGCGCGGGCTTGCTTGTTCGTGGGGAAGCGGGAATGTTAATGGGTTTGCTTTCTGCTTGGGAGAGACAGTGGAAAGGAAAAAAGGCCAGGGGGAGGGCGAGAAAGAAATCCAGCGCAATTACAGGGTGACAAGTAGAACAGGGGAAAAATCAACATGAAGACAGTGTTAGAAAAGAGAGAGAGCAAAGAGGAAAAAAAAGGATCTAATAAGAAATTAAACATAGTGCCTATACTGTGTCCTGGGTACAGGCTGCACGGAGGGGGCGCTTTGTCCGTAATTCATACAGCAGGCTTCCTTTAGCTAGGAAAACAGATTCCTTTCTTTTTAAATTGAATAACAGTTTTAAAAACATGGATTGCAATTACAGGCAATAAAAGCGTTCACAAACTCAAGCTTGCCCTGCGGCCCTTGGGGAGGCCAGGCCCAGCAGCAGGGACCTCCATGCTCTTGCCGCTGCCTCCAGACCTCTCCAGGGCTGGCAGCCACCACCAGCAGCAGGTTTATCACACATTATTTCACTGCAAATAGCCAAAGAAACACGACCGTCCCCAGGAAGAGGAGGCATCTGTGCCCAGTTGAGTTTCATCCCAGCCAGAGAGGGGACGGAGCTGGTATCAAAACCCTGTGAACAGAGAAGAAAATCAGGTTCCAAATGCTCTGAATTTTCTGAGCATTTGTAAAAATAAGAGCAGTCTTCAGTGTAAAAGCAAAGTAGTCAGTATTTTTTTTGTTTTGTTTTAACCAAGCTGACATTTATCAGAATATTTTGAGAGTCTCTGATGGTAATAAAACACATCAAGAAAGTCAGTGCCACAGTGGCAAAAGGCAGCATCACTGAGATGTCCTTACAAGAATGCATTGTTCCCGAGGGACACCGTCCAGCTCGTGTACACACAACAGCAAATTGAATATTTGGTAGGTGAACTTCCAGATGCCTAAAGTCACCGGGAGGCTTGCTATTGACGTCAGTGGAGCTAGAGTTTCACTCAGTAACTGGTGGCAGACATTGTGAAATATTTTCTAGCTGCATTTTGTTGTTAAACATGACTAACTTTTCTCCATCTATGCGTGGCTCCCCTTTGCTCAGCTTCAGTCCATCACATCTGAGCTGCATCCTGCAGCCTTCACTCCAGAGCAGGGTAACCCTCCTCCTTCCCGTGGTGCTGAGTCAGCATTTAACAGGGACATTGTTGTCCTTCAGCATGCGTTATGCAGATTATTTTACTATGAAAATTCATGATTTGGGAAGAGCATATGGTTGTGATTCAAACTGGAGTCTGCATTTGATCCTGATGTAAACAGACCAGCTTTGGACTCAGAGACTCCCACCATTTGGCAAATAGCAAGTATTTCGGATCCCTTCCAGCTCTCCCAGGAGTGTATGGGAGGCTTGCCGTTGATTTCAATAGTAGCAGGCTCTAGTGAAACAGAATATTACAGAAAACAAGATATCCCTGTAATCCTTCAAATTTAGCTGTTCAGTGGGAAAAAATCAGGGAGGCAAACAGAAAGAACGGTGCAGAAAAAGCACCAAAAGATCAGAAGTGGAGAGGCAATGGAGCATGGCAGAAAAGAAGAAAGTGCAGAAAATTAAGAAAGAAAATTGGCAGGGGAGAAATATGAGGGAAGAGAGGAACACAGGCAGATCATATTTAAAAAAACCCAAAACCCAAACCCAGGAAAAAAGCAGAACCCAGAGGCAGAGCAAAGAACTATATCTTTTGGTGAGTGTGGAGAGGGAAAGAAAGAGGAAGTAAGGCAGAGGGAGTCCCAGGTCTGATGCAGCAAGATAAATGTTAAACACATATTTATGCACGAGTAGTGCACTGACAGGCCTGGAGTTAAGCACATACTTAAATGCCTTGCAGAGCAGCAACAAAATAAAACTATGCAGAGGAGGGAGAAGGTCAGAAGGGAAGGAATGCAATCCAGCACTTTTAAAGAAAAAGTGTCTATAAGAAAGAAGGGAATAAAGACATCTCTTCCATCACTTGGGGTGAGGGGCGAGGCAGAAACAATGGAAGAGCAAAAGGCTCTGTTTTTAAAATAACTATAATAATAAAGTTTCTGATTTCTTTATAGGTGTCTGGACCCCTAAGCTTTATTTGAACCTATATCCTAACAGCAAATAAGTCTTGGGAAGATGGGTTTTATTGAAGTAAGAATTGTTCTTAGATTGGTTTTACCTTGAGACTGATAAAGCAAACAAATATCTTCTGCCTGTTTCCTACTTTGTGGTGTCGTATTGGTGTGTTATTGTCTCTTGCCAACTGTATCAACCAGAGATAAAGTGCAGCCTCTTGCAAAGAAGCAAGTAATTTCTTCTGCACCCATGAGCAGGCTCTGGTGATGCCTACCCACCAGAGCTGCATGGAGACTGGAAGAGACAAGGCAGTGGCCAGCTCTGGTTGCTTTTCTCATGTGGGTTAATGGGAAGCAGGTAAACTATGGCTGAGACTAAGCAGATTTGCAACCTACATGCGATCTTCTGACTACAAATGTGCTCATGAATTTCACAACTTGTTGGCTCTGTTGAGGACTGCTACAACTGTGCAACTACGCCTTCTCTGGACTGGCCTCAGGAGAAAAAAAGGAGAAAGCATAAGTTCCTTCCTTTTTTGTTTTAAAGCAAACTCAGCCGCGGTACATGTTGCCTGCCTTTATCAGCAGCTGTGTCATACTTGGTTCTGTATTCGGGAAAAAAACTTACCAAACTATACTTTAAATTGATTAAGCAGAAACAAATTGGGAGAACCTAGGAACTGCACAGTACAAACTCCACTGTGCTATTCTACAAAAAAATCCAGGTTCCCACTAGTAGCATGAATGTTATTCTTAATAACTGCTTGAAATTTCCACATACTCATAAAATTCCTTTAAAAAAGACTCATTAGAAACACTACGGAAATGGATTTAAAACAAAACAATTTTTCTCCACACCTCTGGGCTGACATTTCTTGGCAGCTGAAATTTCAAGCACTCTCAGTGGAGTTAACAGAAAAGAAAACTAACTCTTTGTATGTTCAAAGAGCAAATCCTTATTTCACTGAGACTTGGAGATGAGGGTACAGTCACCCCCTCATCCAACTAATCTGCCTGGCAATTATGAACCAGGACTCATTAATATTTTAGGTGAGGTCATCTTTCTCTGAAAAAAAATCCCACAAAACCCTTCTCCCTAAACGAAGTTGCACCATTCTATGGGAAACTGACTTCATATTTTTTCCAGTGCTGCCCCTCATGCATAGGAGAAGTTCTTGGTAAACACCCTGAATGTTACCTCATTATTTTCCTTTGTAGCATCAAAACTCCCCTTCACCGTGATGCCTACAGAAAGTTTAGCACTGATTAGACCAATCCCATGGTTTACAATCCTGATCTAAGCTCTTTGCTATTGTTTTCCTCATGTCTCTGTATCCATCTGCTGTCTGTCTCACAGGTAGACCGAACCATCTCAGGTCAGGACCTTTCTTTTTGGTCTGCTTGCAACTGCTGGGTGCTACATCCATGTGGATGTCTTATCAGAATGATCCTGGCTGCCTGGGTGGAGTTCCCCTGAAAGCTAAAGTTCTCACCCCAGCATCCCTCAGCCAAGAATTGTTAATGTATTGACAAGTCACAGTCAGTTTTTTATACCCTGTTGATATAGTGTCACAACAGCAACTAAATCCTAAGGGGAAAAACCAGCAGTTGCACAAGCTATGTGATAGGAGGAATTAAAAGTCAACAACAGAAACAACAAAAAGTTGGGCTTTTTATATTTGTAGTGATGCAATTTCTGTACTACCAACCATAGTGGAGATGCTGGAAGGCAGAATACAAAGCTGCCATAAAGCACGACTGTGGCATTGCCTGTTGGTTCCTGCAGGGGAGAAAGAGCTCTTACTCCCACTGTTGGTAGAAAGGGAAAAGTACTGCTCCAGAGAGCTTCGTTGGTGTATGCCATTGACTGACAAGTTCCTGCCATTAGCACTGGCGCACTTCAGCTCTGGTTGGTGAGGGATCCCACAGACGCCCCAAGAAGGACAGGAACTCTTGCTCTGTGCAAGAATCTCATTTCCAGACACCCTGGTTAAGGGGCATGGGTTTGTATTTCTCTGCCATGAAGACTTCAGCGCAAGAGGTGACACAGATTCAAAGAAAATGTTGCAAGAGACAACCCTGCAGAGGTGCAGAGCAAAGATGACATTGTCTTAATGGCAGCTGCAGTGATGGTGATGGATGTTGCTAGCAAAATGGAGCAATCATATTTTTTCAGGCTCGAGGAAGGTGCTGTTTGGTGTGTGGTGTGGTGTGTGGTGGCTGGTGATCCAGAGGGAGCACAGCCATGCATTGGCTTCTGTACATTTCCATTGGGCACCTAGGGGAAGGAGCTAGACCTGTAATTGCCCACAATCCTGCAAAGAGGTAATGAGTTCCCCTGAAATACTGTGTGTTTGTACATTGCTGCCAAGGATGAGACCTGGCCCCCGTTCAGGCACCACACAGAGGCACCTGACTTGGAAGCTCTGCGTCCCTCTCTAGATACGCTTGCCTTATGCATGTTGGTCCATCAAAGGTACAAATTGTCCTGGGGGGATTTTGCTGTCGTTCACAATTTTATTGAAAGTCTAGCTCAGCTCAGTTTTTAACCTGGGCATCCCAGGTAAGCACCTAAGTGAGAGGTCCTACAAGTGAGAGTGCTTTGGATGGGAGTGTATATTCAGGTTTCCAGTGTGCTGTGTAGACAGACAGACAGGTTATTTATAAGCAAGTTACATACCTGTATGAATCCCCAGAGAAATTAATTTATCATTGATAGGTCTAAAAAGACAGGAAGATGGTAGTCAGATTGCTGACATTGGAACCAACAGGCCTTGACCTTGAGAGCCAGGTACAATGAGCATGCAGATATTTCACACAAGGCAGAAACAGCTCCAACTGCAGACTCCCAAGGAGAAAGCAAGTGCAGGGACCTTAAAATGGTAGAGGTAAGGCAATATGCTAGGAGGTAGGAGGTGGAAGGGAGAGTTCATGATCTTCTGGAAGAAAAGTGATTTGAGTCTGCATTTTCCACATTCTTTTATGTGCTCTAGGGACTAGACAGTGGGGAAAAGGGCCACATTTCTCCCCTACCGTCCGTGTTTTGTGTGAGGCCCGCTTTCACAGATGCACTCATAAAGTACCGGTGGGATAGGGCCCAGAATTTGAGACCAATTGAGATCACTCAGTTTGTGAATGCCTACAGTGCTTTTTTATTTGCTGGACTGCTTGTTATGGCCAAGACGTAGAGAGTAATGTGTGAGTCTGTACCTCTATGGTATATGGCTTAGATATGTAGAAAATTACTGGATGAAAGTGGGATAGCTAGTTTAGGCAGTTCTACCTTTAGGGTGGCAGCTCAGTGGGAGGTTTAAGGATTTAATTTTTGGCCTTTGGCATATAAATTCTTTTGTGGAGCCTAGGTATCTAATATAAAGGCAGATGCAATGGCTTAACAACCTGCATGTTACCCTGACTTTCCTGCTCTGAGCCAAGTAGAGTGAAGTTGAAATGTGCTATATGTAATCATCATTACACTAAATTTGAGTCCTTTGTGCACATATTAAAGAAACTAAAAGCAAATATTGATAGCCCCAGTGGTAACTAGATGTAGAAGCAAAAACCTTAGGCAACTGATGAAAGACAGGGATGTGGATATAACATGGGAAGAAATACACACCACACTGTAAGAAGAAAAATCCTAGTTGATTGGTTCCTAATGTAGTAAAACAATTCATCCTGGGACTTGTAAAATAACTGTGAGAGCTTAAAGTGATTCAAATTGGCAGTTCCAGCACAGTCCCAGAGGACACGATGAAATAGCCATGTTTAAAACCTATTGCTGAGGTCCTAGGAAGGCCAAGGAGCCAGCGCAGAGCCACCACAGGGGTTAGGATGTGGGGCAGGATGTGTGCTGGGGCTGGGGAGGGATTGCCTCTCCTCTTAACCTCTCTTCTTTGCATTGTTTATGGGAAGAGTTGAGAAACTTTGTCTCCAGGATGCCCGGCATTGCTTCTCCCTCTGGCCTCCTAGGACCCTTGTAGAGCTCTCGTGCTTTAACATTTCTTCCATGTGAAGCTGTGCTGGAAACCCCTGTAGTGTTTTCAGCATGGGAACTGTTCTTCAAAAGACCAAAAACATTCAAAATGGAAGGCCCTTTCTATTGTCGGTGCCCACTACAGTTAGACATGAGAAAAGAAACCAGTCCAGCTCTGCAGGTTTATACCTGGGGTATCCCAGGAATAACTCACCCCAGCTGTTTTCGCAGCTGCTTGAGGGATCATGCACTGGGCCTTCAGTGAGGGCTTACTGCAAGTTTTTCAGTACGGTTCGTCTCACCTATGGCAGACAAATGTGGAGCTGGGTCTGAAAGGACACCCCCCATGAATCAGAGAGATTTGACAGTCTGTCTGCAGGGTGCTGATGGTCACAGGATGAATGCATCTGCACGATCAGATCTCTGCCTGCTGATTAATTGGTAAGGCTGTGATGTGTCATCCCATCAACTCATGTGGCTTCATTGAGTTTCCCCAACGCTTCTCACAGACCTCACTTCATTTCTGGCTTGTCTCTAGGTTTTGTGAGCCTGAAATGCTCCCTGGGGTGCACAGACTGCCTGGCCCGTGGGCCACTCGGACACCGTCCACGTCCCCCACCTCACTGCACGTCATGGGACGGGGCTGCACCGTACGACGCATCACTTCTGTACAGCCCTTTTCTTTCACTGAAGTGTATTAAGCATACTACCAGGCACCATGGGATAACATGTCAGAACTTGACTCTGAAAGCACTCCACAGGTATTCAGGGAATTATAATAGCTTTGTCAGGTCAGGGTCTGAAAGCTGTTAAGTCTGACATCACTTGATCATCCAAAGTTATGTAATGCTAGTATTATTTTTTATTGCATAGCCTGTTTTTCTCTGCTCAGGTGGAAGCTCTTTCCTCTGAGGAAAGGCTTTTTTGTGCCACTACTAGTCTGCGTGGGCAGAGCTCGTGCCCACCTTCTTGTGTTCGTGGCCCCTTGAAGCGACAGTCCTGGAGGAGCCATAACCTTCATCGCAGGAGCAGTGATGAGTAGCCAGCAGTGGCACCCTCTTCAAACAACTGTGCCACTTGCCCCTAGGCTTGTATAATTAAGCAGAAACCTGAGCCGACCATGCAGTACAGCTGTCCCTGTCTGTTCCCCAGCTCTCTGGATGCTCATGCACCAAATAAATCAGCTGGGAGTCAACAGAGAGAGGTTTTTGGCCCTCATCTCCATACTCACTGGCCAGTGCAGTTTGAGAGGTGCAGGATGGATAGTGAAATAGGGAATATAGCTAATATAGCAGTCATAAGTATGATCGCACTACAGCTCTAATTCAGCTAGTGAGGTGATTGCAGCATTACACAGCTTTGTAGCAGAGGTTTCAGCATCAGGTGTTCAGTGTTCCTGGAGGCTTTTCCCAGTACTTACCATAAGGTTATAGCTTCCTTGCTACCAATGCATCACCTGTGTAGCATAAAGCTTGCTTGGGTACCTCTGCCTGAGCTGCAGTCATGTTTTGTAACCATATTTCAGAGATGGCCAGAGGACACAGGCAATTAAGGAGAACCTCCACCTCTAAGGATGTGCTCCGTGGCACAGGATTTCCCCTGGTTATTCACCATGTGGTAGCTTCCTCACTGCTCTGCTCAGAGCTGCAGCAGGAGGCACATGCTGGCCCCAGCTTGGAGACGGTTTGGAGCAAAGAGGTGTGTCAAAACGTGAGGGGCAGTACCTGTGGAGGAGGAGCTGATGATGATGCACCAGTTTCCTGCGCGTTCATCCTCACCAAGGCAAATGGGTACTTTCCAGCAGTATAAGGATATCAGTTGCAGAATTACTAAAGAAAGAACAGTTCCTTGTGTCTAGGGTGAACAGTTTGGTGGTGGAGATGTCTACACATGGTGCAATGTAATACTGTGTAATTAAAGCTTGCGTGCTTCCACTCTTCCCATTAAGTTCTGTGGAACCGGGCTTACAAAAACACCAGCAAGATCTAACCAATTATCAGGAAAGTGATCAAAGTCTTTTTCACATGGAATAGCAAGCAAAGAAGACATGTTCCGTCAAGGCCAGCTCCAGCCTCTTTGTTTTGCTTCCATGATTATAAATGCAGTATTTGTGCAGTACTCACTGCACATGAATGGAGGCTGCTACCACATTGAAGGCATGCCATGCATCTCACAAGTGACTGGGGATAGGTGAGACCTCCCCCAGCCCTTCAGTCCCCAAAAAAGGAAGGGAAGTGAGCTTGACTGAAGGCTGGGCTGCTCCTATTCAATAGAGGTGCAGACAGGCCACTTTTGCAATCGAGAACTGTGATGCTTGCCCATGCTGCATTTCTCCTCCATGAAAAAGGTTTCTCATCTTGAACATGAAAGATCAGACCACTGTCTTGTCCTGCTGCTAGCATGATGCCTGGGGCAAAGCCGTGTCAGGTTTAACTAGTAGATTATGGATGACAGTGAGTGTTTCAGCAGCTCCACTCCAAAGCACCTTCAGCTCATTCTTACTGACACCTCATTTTGAGAAAGTCTCTTGGCCTCACCTCCCCACCCCCGGCCCCAAAGAAAGGCTCCAGGCTGGAAGCCCCAATGAGGGAAAGAGGACACAAAGCTTTCCAGCTCTGTTCTCACCTCCTCCGAGCAATGGTGCACACCACGGTCATCTGTCAGCCCCCGTGATGCTCTGGCAGACTTTACTGATGAGTTTGAGGAATTTTTCATTTCAGATTTTATGCCTTTCACAAGTTGCTTCTCAGGATCCCTCTTGGCTTGCCTTATTATGGTTTCACCATTAGCTGGCCAGAGCACATGATCACGTCCTTCCTTGTTTGGACACAGTTTTATGACACTTGGACAAAGAGGTAACTGAGACATGCGTTCACCTACCCACCCCTTCTTGCATCCCCCTCTCAAGTAAGGTTCACATCAGTTACTACCACTTCTGAAATGCAGACATTTTTCAGAATTGGGTAATAAAGGGCATAGGGAGTTTGCTGCAGAAGATGAGTGAATGATGTGTTTTTGGAACCACTGGCTATTCAGTTTCCAATGCCTGCAGAGACACTTTAGGCTGAAGCCTATACTGTTAGATTAGTTTGCTCCCTGTTTCACACTAGGCTTCTTGACCCATTAAATCTAGGGTTAAACATTTTAGTGTCTTTGGCGAGGAAAGTCAGGCATGGCTTAAATGATATTTCACTAATCCCACAGGCAACAGAAACAGGGGCTGTGCAAGACTGGGCTCCCTTCACCCAATGCTGTCTCTGACACGAAGTGGCCCACACAACCACGTGCATCCTCAAGCCAGATGCCCGCACACAAATTTGGAGGCCTGCAAAACAGCAGTGTGAGGTGCAAGAATGGCACCGCAACGAAAGAAGCAGCTTTTGGAACCATCTCATCTCACTTGTTTCTGCCATGCACCATTCACAGGCAAAGGGGTCACAGTGGCTTTTCCAACCAGCACAGCCCTTTTATGCTTTACCACTGAAAATGTGTGAAGAGCCCCATCCCACAGACAGCTGGCAGCAGAGGCCCTTGACCCTGGGCTCCAGGCTCTGCTGCTCCAGAGGAACCCTGCCTGGACCTGCCATGCTGGCGATCTGACAGCCAGTGGTTTAGACCTGGCCAGGCCACCTATGGAGTCTTGCTTCCCTCTGTTTTGTTTAGCCTAGAGAAGCCTACATTTTATCTTAAAGCCAAAGAAACCTTTTTCATACATGTCTCTGGGTTTTTTCACAACAGAGTGATCAGGCCAACAAAAGTTAGGCACCCTCATGCAGAGGAGGAGGGGAGGTCTCCAAGACCTCCATGAGGGCACTGACAGTTCAAGTTTTGTCCATGGAGAATCAAGTGCTCTCATTAGGAGGTGCTGGTGTGGTTCCTGTGTTGGCTACCATTGTAACGATCAGTGTCATGTGGGGGGTGGTCTCACACTGGGTGCAGAAGACCTGGAAGAGCGAGTCCTCCTGCAACAGCTCAGCAGGCAATGGTGATCCATACTCCCCGCAGACACGGTGTGAAGTACAGTGGGCTCCAAAGCATATTTGACAGTGATGGACAAAAGCGTTCAGTTCATCCTGAAGTGTTCAACTCATCCTGCAAGACCCTCTCATGCATGGATGTGCCTCGCACCTCGGCAATATTCAAGCCACCATTGAAAAAGCGCAAGTGGCTTAAAGGGCTTGGCTATTATTGTATGACCTGGTGTATCCTAGTCACATTTTGCTCATGTGGATTTCTTTCTGATTTTTTTCAGACTTTGCTAGTGGATGATGTGGCTGGCATCTGAGGGAAAGCAAATACGCCCTGCTGTTGTTGGAAAAGCCCCAGGCAGGGGAAGACATGTACATCATAGGTGTTCCCACTGTGTTTCTCTAACAGTAGTCCAACAAAATGGAAAAATGACAACCCTTCCAAATGGCATGGCATGGCAAGGCACAGCAAGTCAGGGAACATGGATGGCACACAGATACAGGAATCCTGTTAGTTGTTTCCTTGACACAAAAGAGTCTGTGCTGGATGAGTGCCCACACTGCCTTATCTGATGTGCAACACTGGGTGGGACAGGATCTTGCAGTATTGGGCTACAGATCTTGACCATCAACAAGGGCATGTCCCAAAGTTGCCAAAGGAGCGGTGAAAGACCCAATAGATGGATAGATGCCAAGGGTTGTGTGGCAGACCTGTGTTAAGGGGCAGAGTGTGCACCCAGTGTGATGTCTGGCTGCAGCCACCTTGCCACTGAGGGCTGTGGGAAGGCAACCAGCCTGCCTTCCTCATCCAATGCAAGGAAAGACCACTGGTAAGCTACTTATCCTTCTTGCTGGTCCTCCAGATAAGGATCATTAAGTAGCATATTCCCCTGAAAGTTTGCCCATCCCCAAGCAGGTGCTCCTGAAGAACTGAAAAACTCCAAGGCAAAGCCTGGATAGCTCATTTCCCTCCCCGGGACACTACCAATGTCTTGGCTTAAAACTGGTTTCCATTCCTGGCAGTGGAACACAAAGTGTTAATGCTCTGAGACAGTTCTGAGTTAATGCTCTGAGTTTCCTGAAAATTGATCTTCATCAACTTTATCTTGAAGAATTATGATTAATAATGTTATTCTATTTTCAGTTTAATCTGAATTTCTCATCTTTGTCAGAAACTGCGGTCCTGATTCCCTCACTGGCAAACCCGAGTACACATACAGCAATTGTTCTGATTTCAATGGAGCTGCATTAGCAGTCGGCAACTGAGAGCAGGTTTTAGCTCTTCACACCAATTCTACAGTTGCTTCATATATCCCCCCCAATGCTATAAATACTGGTGCTATTTTAGGCTAATGGTGTTTTTCTTTATAAGCCTAGCCCCATCGGAAGTTTGCTGCCCATATTTGGGTAAGTAACAAAGGACAAATATGATTTTTTTTTTTTCCTTTTAAGTTGTTAAACTTCAACAATAATAAAGGTATTATGTGGAGTCATCTCAAAAATATATCCCATATATCATTCTGAGATAAAGATCTTTGTCTGAGACTTTGTCTGAAAAGGATAATGTTTCACTCCTGGCGCCTGTGAGTCTACTCTTTCTAGCATAATACATATTTGTTATACAGTTACTAGACCTGGCTAGGTACAATGCCCAAAAATCAGTTTGCACATTTTTTTTGCCAATTAAGAAAGCTCATCAGCCCATTGCTTTTTCTCTACCTGCTGAATGCTAACCTAAACACTGGGAACTTGTGAAGGCAGTAGGACAGTGCTTGTGTTCCTAGGTGTTACCCATGAGGGTGTAAGTTGTGGTGGAGCACAGAATGGCTTGCAGTCATAAAACTATTTGGGTATGCTTCACAGTCATTTTCTTTGGTGGAAATTAGGGGAATGGAAATTAGGATATGCCTGTGTGTTGCAGGAGAGGTGTGTGAGAAATCAAACCCTACAGAAACTGCAGCTCTGTTGAAGTTCTTAAAATTGTGTTGAGTTCAGGGAATAATTTAAAACCACTGCTCAGACAACACTGAAACATTGCCCAGTGTGTTTTGGATAAAAAATATTTGGGCGTTTTCATTTTATATTTAGGTGTTCTCATTTTGGTGTTCAAGACATAAATATATACCAGTGTATATACAAAATATAAAGGATGAAAGCGGAGCAAGAAACCGTAGGACTCTCAAATGCCTAACACAAGTCAGGGCGCTCGAGCGGAGTCCCCCAGGTTTTGCTCCTGCAGCCTCGCCAGATGCCGCAGCCCCAGCAGCCACCGCTGGATGGGTGCTTTGATGAAGCAGCACATTCCGACAGAGGATGTTCCTTTGGGGTGAGGGGGAATCCTGGTGGGTGCTGCTGACAGCCAACCCCCACGTAGTCACTAGATTAACCCCATCTCACAAGATCTGAGTCTTGCTAGAGAAATTAATTCGCTCCTCCTCCCTGCTCCCCACCTCCCGCACTGTGTCTGTGCTGTGGTTTGCCTCTAATCTTTAGCCAGATCTAAGAATCATAAATATATAAAGTAAAAGTATAAAACCCATTAAAGGAGTTAAATGTGATATACTGAATCTATGTTAAATATAGTAGCAGGTTTCACAAGTTAAAAAAAAAAGTACCAGAGACTTTTTGTTTATCATTTATAAACAGTTTTATTTGGTGAGTAGTTTCCAAAGTTAATGGCTTTAATAAACTCTTTATAAACCAGAGTGCTTATCTCCTGTATGCTGAGGGCCAGATGGTACCATCAGATTTATACTGCAGATTTCTGCAATTTGGCTTCATTAATGTGGCAGACAGCAGTTTCCACACCTCGCAGAGGTATGTTCTCATCTTCCAGAGATGGTGGAGCTCTGGAGCAGTGTGACTCCCCTGTTTGCATTGGAAGGATCCTCTGCAGGGGTGTGATTTGAGCAGAAGGGGATGGAACAAGCCAAAAAAATTAAGCTGCATGATAGCACTAGAAAAAGCAGATCTGGAGGAAAAATTGAGCTCAGGTTAGTGCTGACCTTAGCTTGGAAAATCATATGCTCTCCAACATCCACATCTATACAGCCACTAGGGA
The DNA here is from genome assembly GCA_013397275.1 of Burhinus bistriatus. Classification (NCBI taxonomy): domain Eukaryota; kingdom Metazoa; phylum Chordata; class Aves; order Charadriiformes; family Burhinidae; genus Burhinus; species Burhinus bistriatus. The sequence continues at coordinate 742,208 of VYXH01003298.1, forward strand.
GCTGCCTGGTTACATGTGATTTTACCCATCTGTTATTTAAATCACAGATCCGAACTCAAACCCTGGAGCTTGCAGAAATTATGTGGATTGGTGTCATCCCGTGGATACTTTTTCTATAAACAGCTGAAGGATCTGGATCAGGAAATTTTCCAGGCAGGATGACACTCCTGACTCCCCCAATCCACTGTCTCTGAACTGGTGTGATGAATACCTGTCCATTCCTCTCTCTGCCCCAAAAAGCAGCTGACTGCTGCCATGATGCTGCTTCTTCAAGGGAAATTAACTTCCTTGCTCCCACAGTGATCCCCAGAGGTGTTGACTTGAGATAGTTGATTTTCTTAGTATCCCATGATAAGAATTTCTAAAAATCTGGAAATGACATCTGACTCAACGACAGCAGGGAATCCCCCGTGTTATTTTACTTTTTGTTTTCCTTTTGATCTCTTTCCACCTATATTGTCTGTGGTTTGAGTAATAGTGAGACAGGGAAAGAAGAGTGACTTGCTAGGTTTCAATACATTTTCTATTTAAGGTAAATATCTAGCCAAGTGTCTCTTTATATTTCTCTGGGTTCCTTGTATTTTATTCTACTTGACTATCACCTTTTTTTGCTCTCAAAGCTATCAAATGACTGATTTGTGCACTTGCTATCCGAATGCTGGAAAAATTTGTTGTGGAAAACAAAACATTTCATTGATTTTTTTTTTTTTTTGGGGGGTGTTACACATAATAATTTTTATTACATTTACATAAATAGAAAAACAATTGAAGCATTTCTAAACTATATGTTCAGTTGCAGAAAAATGTGGAAAGTATGCTTTTTGTTTCATACTCATTCTTCAAAGTGATTTGATTCAGAATAAGTTTACAGTTTGGCTAATTGAAACTGCCACTATTCAGCCCCAAAAGTGTAGCCTAGATGCTGTAACAGAAGAAAGTAGCAGGCTCAGATCAGATGCCGTGGGTTTGCTTGTGGGGGCCTGAGTGAGGGATCTTGACAAATATGGTTCCATGAAGACTAGGGAAGGAGAGCATCCTGCAGGGCAGCCTGGGTAGGGATGATCTGGATTGTAGAAATGTCACCAGGAAGCCAAAGTTATTATAAGAGAGGGTGTAGAGAGAGAAATTCTGAAGAAAAGGGAACTGGAACATGGATGTCAGGACGACCAGAGGCCTTTTTGTTGGTATTTTTGTCCTCGATATGTGTCACTAGCTGATGCGTTGAGGCTGCAGATGTCTGACTGTAGCCTATGTGCACCTGGGAACCCCCTTACCAAGTGCTGCAGTGGGAGGAATCTGCATTGGGCTTGACAAGCCACTGTCCTTATGAAATGAAAACTTACCCCGAGCTGTGCTTAGCCCAGAGGGAAGTTGTGCTGACTCGAGATGGTCCAGAGCAAGGCGCCTCTGGGCTGAGCATCTCCCAAACTCTGCACCCCTATGTCGTTTTGCAACCAAGCAAAGAGCTATACCTGACAGGTACATCGTCCAGATGTAGGACTGCAGTGCCACTTGGGCATGGATACCACAGACTAGGTATGGTCTCCTGGTTCCTGGTCTGGTCTTGCAAGGTTTTAGCTGCCACGGTTAGCAAGAAAAGCCTTCAGGTGCTTTAGTAACAGAGAAAACCTCTTGCATTTCTTTTTTTTTCCGGAAAGAAAATGTCAGCGTATTTTCCCTTCATCATCTAAGTAAAACACAACCCTCTTTTAAGTCTTTGTTACACATTTCCGGTCATGGTGGCAATGAGGGAACACATTACCCTGTGAAAGGTGGTTTGCAGAGGTGCCATTCCAGCCCCCAGCAGCACCCTGGCGGGTATCGCTGCCTCAGGCCATGGCGGCATTTCAGCACGGCCACCCGTACTGGGGGCCAGCCCAGCATGGCCACGTAGGTGGCACATCTGCCGTCTTGGACTTCCCATGCAGGTGGCCTACACAGGCAAGAAATGTGGTGTGGGGCCTGCTGCCCACTGATGGCTGGGTTTGCATCTGAGTTGGAGACTCGGGCCCGGTTGTGTTATCCTCTGTATCAAAATGGCACGGGACTGGGTGCTACCAGGGACTATCGCTGCAGCTGGAATTAGCAAACAGTGAACCAGATAAATCTTGTGGGAGGTTTAATGCATGCTGGGAAGTAGTATTTCCAGCATGGAAAAAACGGGAAAGGAAACCCATCCTTCTGCAGCTTTTCTTCTCTTGCCTAATTTCAACAACCGAGGCAATAGAACATTTACAATAACTCAGGACCGTGCAGCTTGTTTTCCAATAAGTCCAGCAAGATGATGCCATCACCTCAGAGTGGGTAGAAGACAAGATATCGTATCAAATCATGTGTTGTGTGAAGATGGTGATGGAGGCGAGATTATTCCTTGTAATAACTCAAGAACAGGAGGATGCCCAGTGACTAACGAATGTGGACTTAGAATAAACATAATGAGGAAGTATCTCTTCTTGAAAAATTAGCTGTGGAAACCATTGTTACCAAATGCTGTGGAGACCAAAGAGGATCTAGTGGCTATAGTCTCTCCCAAAAAGAAAAAGAAAAAAATTAAACACAGTTTTAAAGTCCTTCAGTTGTTATTGAATGCAGTGAACCAAAATAATCTTTAGGGCAAGAAGTCTCTACATGGCAGAAACTGAGAAGGTAATACCACGCAAATAGTTACTGTTAATAGGGTAATAGTAGGCAAATTGGTGCTGTTTTTTACATGTGGTTCCCAAAACATCTGCTGGTTCCCAGCCTATCCCGGAGATGGGTTACTGAGCCGAGTGGCCCCTGTACTGATCCACGATGGCACTGCTGTGGTGTTACAGACATTACAACTATATTAATATGAGTGGAAAAAGTACCTCAATCACCTTGACTTGTGTGTTTTAGCTGAAGGAAGATTCCAGCTACATGAGAAATGACATCTCTGTGGAGTGTTTGTAGCACTGTAAGAGAGGGTAGATGGTGCTCAGAGCACACTGAAGAACAGACTTTATCTCCCTTGGATGTATAGGTCAGTCTACACTTAGTGATAGCTAGGGGCTGGATTAACATTAGCTGCTAAAATCCTGTGTTTATTCAGGAAGGATAACACTGAGAACACCCACTTGAGCTTCTACGTGGCACCCTACTTGCACGCTGCTAGTGCTTTACCCGTCTTCACTGGCCATTCACCGGGTGCTGTGCAGGCACTTTGGGGGAGCAGACAGGCTGGGAAGCTGGGAAGCAAGCCACACACAGGCCGGTCACATCCTCTGGTGATGCTTGGGGGAATGCCAGCCAATGAACTTGCTGTGAAAGTTTTGCTTTAAGGCTATTATTCACCACTTCATCTGTAGCAACAGCACTTCTGTACGTGATGTCCTCCATGTCATTGCCAGTCCTCTGACTCATCAGCTCACGAAGGAAATAACTTTGTTTTCTTTTGGCTCTCAGCTGAGCATCCAGCATAAGCACTTTCTTTTGGTCCACCTGGCCTCATCTCAGCTTTATTTAAAGTTTTCCCAGGAGCTTGTTAAAATAGTGCTTATGTTTTCTTGTTTCATGTTTGTATAGGTGATGGGGAGGAAAAATTTCCTGTGTATACTATTTGAAAAAAGCAACACTTGGAGAATCATGGAAGTGTTTTCTTACCTTAAATAAATTTCTCAAGCTTTCATGTAGCCAAAAGAGAACCACAGTGAAAGTGTATTTAAAAAAATGCTCCCCCCTCCCCAAAACCTGCTTTGAAGAGATGGAGAACCCTTGTGTATCTGTTCAAAGACTTATGATTTTGCTAGCACGCACCCGGTTGATCCCACAGCCCCATCATATACGGCTGCTGCTTTTGATGTTGAATATGTTGCCAGATTAATTTTCAATCAGTCCCAGACTAGAGAGGCATTTGTAAGTTGTGTGGCTGTGTAATTATCAGGTGCTTCAAGTGGAAATGTTGATCCCAAAGAGGGACAAGGAAAAGAAATAAAACAAGGCACGAGTGTGTCCTCCTGCAGTGTGAAGTGGGATCATGAAACAAAGGAAGCCCCATCTTGGGTTTTCCTTACAGGGACTTGTCTCAAAGGTTTGGGCTATTTTGTCAGTAGTGAAATTGTTTGTGGACCATGCAAAAGCAGAAGATGAAAATCAGCAGAGGTTCAGGGAAGTGTTTACTGTGTAATTAAATCTCACTCATGTCCAGCTAATTGTGAGTTTCAGTGTTGTCCTGAATAGAGGTGATTTTAAGTGTATACTTGAATTCTTTCTAACTTGGAGCCTGAATAAATAATCCCTTTTCAGTAAATTCAGTAAGGACAAACCTTTTCTCTGGACTATTGTCTGTAACTTTTAACACTATTTTCAGTGCTCTAAAATAAATACAGACAATCTGGCCTCAGAGTTCAGTCTCATATTTCAAAAATAGTTTGGTGGTAAAACAGCTTTTTCTTTGTGTTTTTCTTTTTGAATGCAATAGTGAATGCTTGAGAACTGGGACAAAAGTTAGTCCTTGCACCATCCTGTCTATCACCGCTTCTTCCAGAGTTACAGAGACAGAAGAGATTAGAGTTTAAAAATATTGGTGCGCTGTCACTTGGCTTGTTTTTGTTGGCCTGACAAGCCACCAGCTGCTGCAGTTTGTTGCTGTTTCACAGGCATCTCCTGAGGTATTTAAACAAGGTTTTCAGTAATTCAGCACCATGACCCTTCTTGAATTAGATGGCATCTTTTAGAAGCGACAGCATCCTGAGGATGTGGTGGGCAGCACCTGCAGAAATGGCTAAAGAACCACCTTGTTCACCAGCGAACGTCCCCAGAGCTGTGTCCTAGCCACCGCAGGGTATGCTTGTGCTTGGCCACCGAGTGCTGCTTGCTAGGCTTTGTTGATCCTTGTGATAGTTTCATATAGAAGATTTATAGGCAGCAGTGATAGATCACGTTTGCTTCTGGATTTCCTGGAAGCTTATGAGGTACCAGGGAGGTCTCAATCAGGATGGAGGAGGCAGCTGAGGACACAGAGAGGACCAGAGAAAAGGCAGGAACGCGGTTGTGGCTTGAAGTAGATGGGAGAGCACGAACAGCAAACAGGCAGCTGGGGGGTCTACTATGCAAGGCAGGGGCTAGGAACAGGGCTGGAAGCAAGTCAGGGAGCTGAGCAGGCGTCAGGAATTGCAACGGGCTCAGAAAACATCACTGGGCTCATGGGTCCCGCAAACGGCTGCAGGAAAGGGGCACGCTGGATCATGGCAACATCCATCAGTGGGTGGTGGCCAGCATTCAGGGTGTTCGCGGTCTCCTGGAGACCTACTGTGGTTTGGTGGCCAATGGCAGCTCCCTTGCCTGTCTGCTGCTTAGCAGGGACTGTCAATAGCCTGGCAGCGACCTAGTTTAATATCCCTGATCTTCAACATGCTGTGCAAATATTTCCAGAAAACTACATGCAATGATCTGAACAACAGATAACTTATTAAAAGAGTCATGATTTCCCTATTTCCCTAGTAACAAATACAATGATTGAGAAGTACAGTGCTTCAGTTTGGAAAAGCATGTCTTCACTTATCTGGTTAAGATAAGAATAATGCTGCGATAGATAACACTAGAAAATGCTTGGGCAGGGAACAACTGTGTTTTGAAGCTGGTCTTGGACTGTCGTCTTGGACTGTCTTCGTGGATGCAAACTAATCTCTCAGGCCAGGGACCACACGAGAAGTGTTCAGATGATAGATCCTAAACTTGGAGCCTCAGCCTTCCTCCTTTGCTTTAAAAGGATGTTTCCTATTCAAAATGAAAGCTGATCTCGTGCTCTCAGGTGCTTCCCTGGGCTGGCTCTGGGCAGCTGGCAAGCTGATCGTGCTGCAGTTGTGGCAGCACAGAGCCTGCTACGGGCTGCCAAACCAGCCCGAAAAGCAGGCTGGAGTAGCCAGAAACATGCTCCTGGCTGCTGCAGTTAGTCCTACCATCCTATTTACATTTACCTTGGCTGCGTCTACCTCACACAACTGTACTTACAGCCTACGCACACCCCTCATCTCCCCCGATGCTTCCATTCCCCACGCGGAAAAGGAGAGAACAGCAGAACGGTGCTATGTAAGTGGTCATATTTAGTCCGCTTTGGTTCAAGCAAGCCTATGTGGTGGTGCGTAGGACAGTGAGGCAACCTGTCCAAACTGACTGTGATGGCTCATGATCTTAAAGTTAAGCATGCACTGAAGTGTTTTGCCAAGCTGGAGCCCCACACCAAGAGCTGGAAAGCCAATGTTAGGCAGGGAGACAGCAAAAGCCTTAAATGACTTTGGCTGTTTTACCGCACTGCAATTTGGCCGATGAAAGTTCACTCTTTGCACCTGGCAGTTGAGATAATTATCCTATCTCTTGCAAAAACATAATAGGTGCATTGTTTGCCTTGTGAAGAACAGCAACCAAGTGCAATTGCTGAACTGAGATGTCAGCATGAGAGAATAAAAGTACTGAGGTGAAGGCTTTGATGTGGCAGAGGACAGTGGCCCAGACAGCAAGCATTACACTCCATCCACTTTCTGCTTCTGAAGATACTCCTTACCTTGCAAATCCCTTTCTTAAATGCAAATCTGCAATTAAATGCACTCTGTTCCATTGTTGCCTTCTGAAGCTCAAAATCAAAACACAAAACCAGGTTGCCCTTCTGCAAATGCACCTTGTCACCAAATGGACGGATTCAGTAACAGCAACTTCTGAGGTTCCAAAAGATCAAATACTTATCAGGTGTGTTTTATCTGAAAACTTGCCATTTATTTGCCAGGCACAAACAAAACAATGATGAAAACAAAGCTCTTTCTTCTCATCCTTCCCCTTTCCCAACCCTGGGGTGCCACAAAATAAGAAGAAAGGCACTTTGCCACCCCTTGCTCTGATGGTTGTGGTGTTTGTGTGGCAGCACCTCCATCAGAATTGAGGATTTTTTGTGCTGAGCTCTCTGCAAACCTAGCCAGACTCTTCCCCAGAAGATTTACGGTCTCCTGGACTATAGTAAGCAAAGCTACACCTCGTAATGAAAACTTTTTTTTTTCTTCTCAGAAACTGGCTGTAGTTCAGTGGGTACAAACCCTGCATGGGGGTTCTCTTAATTATTTAAATTCAGTGGTAAAATCATGAATACAGTCTTCCTGGTTCTAAGCCAGGCTTGAGAAAAATGAGGTCTGTCTACTTACAGTTTTTCCTCAATGTTTTGAATCACTTTTTAAAGTACGCTTTCAGTTTAATTAATGTTGCTTTCTCAGCATATTAAACCTCCAAAATATGAATGAAGTCAAAGGGATCAGATAAAGAGCACAGTCAAGCGACGTGGTAAAGATACGACAGCTTTTTTGTTTGTCAAAGGTCCTCTGACATTCCTGTGAGCATTACAGCCTGGCAACAAAGTGGTAGGGAGTCCTAACATGCATATCAAGAGTCATGTATTTTCCAAAGTCCTCCACTTGACCCCTGGCGCTGAGTTTTCAGCCTCTTTTGCAATGTAGCCACATGCACCTGAGATATTCCCTGAGCACTTGCTACGCCAACAGCCATCTGGGTGCTAGCAACAATCTGGTCAAATACTCAGCCCTGCACTGGAATCCAAGTTTTACTTTGGTTACGTAGCACTTACAAACCAACTGGGTTTTCAACACCTCAGCAATTAATCTGTGCACCAACAAGTGAGCCTGCTTTTTAATAATGGCAAGACAATCCCCAGGTTTTGAAATGGGAGAGGATTTGGAAAGACTTAGTTCTGACAAGTATCCTGGTGAGGTAAGGAATTCAAGACAGTTGTGATCTATAAATATTCATATCTGACTTGTTCAGGATAGCTGGTTAAACAGTGAGAGTCTATTCCCTGGGAGAACCCTCAATGGAGGAAAGTTCCTTCAGAAGCCAAGGGGCATCACAGGGTGCTTTTAACCAACGTCAGCGGAGTCACACTGCACAAACATTAGAGCTTTCAGGATAATGAGCCCTAAACTACTATATGTGAGAAGATAACAATTCAGTTCAGAACTGTATTTTTTCCAGCTGGTAAAGGAAATAAAACCATTGACTAGTCTGTTAGCAGCTGTTTTTAAAAGGCGTACGAGCATATGCTCACATCTAACAGATAGCCTGTTCATAAAAGCCGAGGACTATCACTGTGCCAATTCAGTTTGACCTCTGAACAACCTGAGTCCAAATTTCACCTGGTGATATCTTCATTTAGTTCGCCAGGCATTGCCAATCTCTATGCATTAGAAATATGTCTGGTGTGGGGTGGGCTTTGTGTAGGTACCTCTTCAGCATCTGAGGTGCTCCAGTTCATGGATAGCAGCTGGCTAACAAGGGTGAGCAAGGGTCCAGCTCTAACCAGCTGCCCCATGGCACCCAACCCTAGCAAGGGAACCCCAGCCCTGGAAAGGGCACCCTGGCCCTGGCAATGGCTCCCCTACTGGGTTAGCAGAAAGGAGAAAGGAAACAAAGCCTGTATCAAATAAAAGTCACATCTCCAGAGGCGTGCCAGTACCATTTCAGGTGGGTAAAAGAGTAGGTGGGTGGCAGGAAAGGAACAAGTGCTAAAGTAAAAATTACTACCAACAAAGATAGCAAGAAAGATAGCGTAGTTTAACCACAGAATCCACAGTACATAGCTACTGAGCCTACCCCAATTATAACCACAAAATACAGAATCTTTAACCACAGTAATCAGATGATATGACCAATATTCAGCACCAGGATCTACAGAGAACAACTCGAACACTGGAAAACAATTTCAGGAACATTCGTTTTCGAGGTTTGAAAACATCCGTTCAGAGCAGTACCTCACCACCACATGTGCTGTGGAGCTATCTTTTTCTCAGCAAAAGCTGCAGCAGATAAGTTTCTGCTTCTGTGATGCTGATGGGAGGGAGGGAACCCTGCAGTGTTGGCCTTGCACACTTGCAGCACTGCAGTGTGAGCAACGTGTGCCTTGTCTCCGGGTTTGCTCCGAAAGGCGAACGCTTAGCCCATTAGGGAATACATGTGCCCCAGGTAACCAGTTGGTCAGAAATAAGGCCCCAAATGTGCAGACCTGGCCTCAGGTAATTCCCTCTAATTTTTTCTAGTCCCTGTTGGAGAATCCAATGTGAGTGGGCCATGAATGGGCCCCACTTACGCTTCAAGTTTAGGATTGTGAATTCAGCCCACAGGCTCCCCTTGTCCCACCGCGCACCTTTGCTCTTGCTCTGTCCTTGGCCAAACACAGCTCAGCAGCACACAGCTCTGCTCCCAGCTTCAGGGCAGACCGCTCCAGCCTCTCCCTGTGCTGGTTTTGTGCTGCATTTTCTGGCTACACAGCTTTATGCAAACTGATGTTCCTCGGGAACACAAGGTCTGTTGTGCTCAGTGACAGTCAGTGTAAATATTTTAAATAGTAATGGGAAGCTTTTCATAGTCTTCAAAGCACTGACCTAAAACTTCCAGCTGCAGATCTCATGTGGTTTATATTAGAACATGATGATATTGCAAGTTGGAATATAAAGCTAGCTCTAGCAATAAAAGGACACAGTTTCCACCTATTTAAACTCACCGTATCTTCTTACAGATCATCATTGTTCATAATGGATTTCTGGAACTCTTGTTAAAGAGATTTGGGCCTCTCATAACCTTTTCTTAACCAAAGAAGATCAGTTTCTTAAGTTAAAAGAAAACATTACTCACTCTGTTCCTCTGATACCAGAAATGCCAGCTATTGCTTTGGGTTTTCCTTTTCCTTTTCTTTCATTGCATGATTTGTTCTTGTCTGTATCAAGACAGAAGATGGGATCCCTAAATATCCTGCAGGAAAAAACTGAGAAATAATTGTTGTCAAGTGATCCCATCCACCAGGTTTGAAACTTTACATCAACCTTTGAGCAACTACAGCTTCAGGATAACCTGAGAGGTACTTATGTGTTTGATGAAGAGTGTAGTGAACAATTCAAGCTAACTGTCTTTACCTATTCTAAACCAACTATGTTTCATATAACAAACCAATAATGTATGTTTCCCCTCTCTCCGAGTCCTTTGCCTCAGTTTCTGTGACCTTCTGCCAAAAGTGTTCTAAAAGGATGAAAGATGCTTTGTAAGTTAAGAACTATTAATGAGAACTGGAAATGGGATAGAACAAAAATATGTCTTCAGATGCTTTGAAGAAAAGGTCGTCATGGTGGGAGATCCAAATTAAAAACAAACCTTCCTCAGGGGCACAGACAGCATGGATCTGAATGAGGTGGGTGGAGAAACTTATATATCTCAACATGCATCATATAACATGGGAATCTGTGTTGTGCTGGCCAATGCAAATGAGAGGAATGGATGGGGTGCTACAGCACCTTCCCCCTCCTTTCTCACACGTGCACGTGGTCCATTCAGTCTCCAGTAAATACATGACTATTCCTCGGGCTGAACAGTATGCTTAAGCTCACATGGATAGACCTTCAGTGGGTTTAGGAGCTTAGGACCCCTTTCACAAGGGTAGTCCTCTTCCAAAGGAGCATTTGCCTCTGTTTGCATATAGGTGAATCCTGAGGACTGTACCTGAGAAAATGCATTTTATGATTCAATTTTATGTTTCTCCTCAGTGACCATAAATTCCAAATAGCTGGATGTGATTGCTCCAAATCTTTTTGGGCACTTTTACCTACTGAGAAAGTGCCAGAGCAAAGAGTTTACAAAACATGTACCGCAAGAGGAAGTCCTCTTTACGTGTTTTAGGGAGTAGTGAGTTTACCACAGAAAGGAGCTGGCACTAGTGATCTGGGAGCCCTATGGTAAGAAACACCTCCATGCTCAGGCCTCACTTTAGTCTGCAGCAACCTTGAAGCAAAGAGAGAGAGGGTTGGTGTTTGTATCGTGAAAGTAAACCTGCTCTCCATACCATCTAATATGAAACTCTCATAGACTGATGAGTTCAGAAAAGAACAACACGTCATTATTGTGTACAAACTAATATGCCTCCTGGATGAGTCTTTCCTTTGGGTGACCTGCTTTAGCTGTTCTGAATTGAAGAGAGAGAGAGCATTTTAAGCTTGAAGACAGTCCAAATAAATATTTTAGGAGCAAATATCAGGTCACATGCCCTCAAAGAAAGCTGCCGCCTCATTTCATTGGGAATGTCCTACAGTCAGATCAGTGGGGCCAGCTGGTCTCCAAGAGCCTGTCTCTATAGTGTGGGACATGGCTTCTTCTCAAGGTCACTGTGATTCTCTCATTTACCAAACCCTCCACAGCCCCAGGGATCACCTCTCCACACAGCTCCTGTGGGCTGTTTCGTGGCTGCTGCAATGCTGTCAGGTGAGGAGATGCAGAGACAATGCTCTAGGTGCCGGGCATGGGGTTTACGCAGCCTGGCAGGACTAGCTACAATGACCCACAAGTTTCTTTTCAGTTCTGTGTCCCCAGAAAACCTCTTCTCCTAACCTCTTTGTCAGAATCTTCCACATTTGAGACAGAAAACATAAGAAAGATTCTCCATTCCTCATTTCAACAAGAAAAAAGTCTCCAAATATTCAAAGGTGGTGTTTTATCCAGTATCCGACCCATCTGAGATCATGAATTACCATAAAAATAACAAAAAAACCCACCTCTCAGACCTTGCAGCCTGATTTCTTGGCCAAAGGGCTCAAAATAAGTTTGGAGTCAAATCAACGTAAGCATAAGCACCCAAACTCACACTTGCTGCTCTCTATTTTCCTAAGGAAAGGGGAGAATTCATCTTTCCAAGTGTGACCATGGCCTTGCTGACTCACGTACAGCTGCGCAAGTGGATGTAAGCTGAGTGTCAGACCTCGTCACTGAAACTGGACACCCTTTTCACACAGGTGCAAATGACTGCACAGGAGACACGCACGGCGAAGAGTTGGTCCCAGGGACCCCGCTCCCTCTCCCCGCTGCGGCTGTAGCACGTTCAAGGCTAGTACCGCTTTCTGGAAGCCAAAACCCGAGACTGTGAATGTTTTTGTTTGCAAGTAGGGCTGGGAGGTAATGAAAGTGAGTGCTAATGCAGTCTTTGGCCTCGGTGGAGGTCAGCAAGCATCCAGGATGCGAATCCTTGAAATAAAACACAGCACAAAAGTTCTTCTTACCTCAGCACCAGTGCTGGACTCTGGCTCCAGTTATGACCAGACTGAGGTGCGTCTCTTTTCACACAAAAGAATTTAACCATGTGTACAAATAGGTACATATACAAAGGAAAATTAGTTGATTGCCCTCTTTGTTAAAAGCACTTGTACTCACAGCAATGGTCTTTCAATTTAATGTAACAGACACAGCTGCTTATTGCTACTGTTCATTTCGACATTCAAAAGCTGGGACTTCGGGTGAAAAATACAGGACCGCTCACTAATGGACTTAAATTCCATACGCTTCAAAAACTGTCTCTCCTTCTAATGCTGGATCTGCTTTTGCTGTGTTGGCAAGACACAGTAGTGTCTGGAGACATCTGTTGCTATGTTTATATGAGCAAGTAATTTGGTACAGTAGGAGCATATCAGTAGATAGAGCATTTGGTACTGAGTCACATATCCACAACGTGCTGTTTGGGGGGTTTACTTTGAACTAAAATGGGTCTGGTTCTCAGACCAAGCACCCCCATTGCGCATGTGGCTCAAAGCTGTCTGCAGGGCTCGTCCGGGGTTCAGCCTCTCCTGACCCATCAGGAATCAGGGCACATTTGGTGCACACCTGAGGCACAGCTTCCAGGTTAGTTTCCTCTGAAAGGAGTCCAGTTTGCATATGTTAAAACAGTCCCGTGAACCAAAACAATGTACAGTAAGAAAGGGTGACTGAGAAATTTGCTTAAAAACACACTGCTGCCCTGAACCGAAAAGCTAATGTGTATTCAGGCAGCGGAGATCAGACCTGGTTATGCTCCGTGTGTGCACAGTAGCTGCCCAGCAAGTTCACAGCTTGGATAGATGGGATACAGAGCAGGAGAAAAGTGAGACCCCCTACAAGGCGAGTGTCCTGCCTGAGGTCACGCACGTTGTCAGTGGTTTTATCCATGTGAGCCACTGTCCCCCTGAGTCAGCCCAGTCAGGACCCTGTTGAACAGCCAGCTACTGGTGCTTGGGAAGCAGTGGTGAGTGGGCCCCCTTTTGGCACTGAGGGTCCCACACATAGCTTATGCGCTTTTAACTGAACAGAGGATAACAAGTATTTCTATAGCATGTCTTTTGCCAATAATGGTGCCCCAAACTGCCAGGTTGTATTCCGTTTTGAAGCAGTGTGATACCTTCAGACTGGTTGACACAAGCCTCAAGCCATACCTAACCGAAGCTCTTCGAAAAAACAGAGACGAGAATCAGCATCGCTCAGCATGAGGCTGACAAACAGCAAACGTGACCCTGGGTAAACTTAACAGCCATATTGCAGCTGTGCTATAGTCTTCATTAAATGTTTGTCTTATCAGTGTCTTATATCTTTTTTTGTGGACACATGGGTCACTCTAAATGTCACAAACCCTAAGTGTTACTATTTTGACAGACAACCCACTCTCCTTTATTTAATTGCAAGCTCTTTAGGCTTATCTATATGATCCAAACTGTTCTTTAACAATATCCTCACTATTTCAAATAAATGGATTTCTTTCCACAGAGCTGCTGCTCTCATTGCAGTTCACAATTTCCCTGCTAAAGTAGGCAGAGAAGTGACACTCCTTTTCTGTGAGTGGAGTAAGATAAATAAATGCAAGGCATTTCTGGCTTTGTGGGAAGAGTTGGTGGTCAGAGTTGCAGCAAGAAATGGGGAGCTGAGAAACACTGTAAAACTCTGTACCCTCACTGTTTTTTTTTACTTTCTCTCTTTTTCTTTTTACCTCATTGTGGGTCCATTTGGGTGTTGTGGCCATTACTAACATAGGCAATGATTGCAAAATAATGAAGAGGCAAGAGTAATGCAGCTATGTTGAGCATTCAGTGCTAAATTGTGGTATTTTAGTAAAAAGAAAAAGAAGGAAAAAACCAGGCTCAGAATGACATATTTATCTTCTCCTCCACCTGTTACCCCCAACCCTCCTTTGTTAGCTTAAAAAAACCTAACATTTTCCCCGTAATGTGTGGGCAAATTCAGTGCATTTGAGAGTCTGAGAGAGAGGGAAACAAAAGGAGAAAGTGAATGACTAAGATCTGCAGCCAGGCTGGGTTTTCAGTGTGGTGCTCGCCACTCATTTTAGTAAGGCTCTCTAGGGAACACGGGGCTGGCCCCTGGTCCTTTACTTTTGCCTCCTTGCTCGCTGACACTGGCACCGCAGCAGCAGCCATGTCCCAGCCCTGAAACAGCCTGCTCTGCAGAGACGTGCAGCTTCAACAGCGAATCTCCATCAACCCACTCCGTGCCTCGTCTTCCTCTCCTACCCCATCCAGGCCAAGGAAGATTTAACCACCCCTCGCACAGTGACTCTCAGCGTGCTGAGGTGGCAGTCCTTGCAGAGAAAGCAGGGGCAGACAGGCGAGGAAAACCTGTCTGCAGCCCAAATGTACACAGACATTGACAGCAATGACAGCGATGCTCCCCACGCGGGAAGCTTGGAGGGAGACAGGCTGGGCTGGCGGGGGTGCCAGTTGGGTTAGTGTGTGTCTGCACTGAAAGGTGTATTGGATTTATGTGGCAAGGTTTTGGTAGTGGGGCAGGGGGAGCTACAGGGGTGGCTTCTGTGAGAAGCTGCTAGAAGCTTCCCCCATGTCGGATAGAGCCAATGCCCACTGGCTCCAAGGCAGACCCATTGCTGGCCAAGGCCAAGCCCGTCAGTGATGGTGGTAGCATCTCTGTAACAACATATTTAAGGAAAGGGGGAAAAAAACCCCTCTGTAGCAGCAACCAGAGAGAGGAGTGACAATATGTGAAACAGCCCTGCAGATCCCAAGGTCAGTGAAGAAAGAGGGGCAGAAGGTGCTCCAGGCATCGGAGCAGGGTTTCCCCTGTAGCCCATGAGGAAGACCATGGTGAGGCAGGCTGTCCCCCTGTAGCCCATGGAGGTTAACAGTGGAGCAGATATCCACCTGCAGCCCACGGAGGACCCCACACCAGAGAAGGTGGATGCCCAAAGGAGGTTGTGACCTTGTGGGAAGCCCATGCTGAAGCAGGCTCTTGGCAGGACCTGTGGACCCGTGGAGAGAGGAGCCCACGCTGGGGCAGATTTGCTGGCAGGACTTGTGACCCTGTGGGGGACCCATGCTGGAGCAGTCTGTTCCTGAAGGACTGCATCCCATGGAAAGGACCCATGCTGGAGCAGTTCATGAACTGCAGCCCGTGGGAAGGACTCATGTTGGATAAGTTCATGGAGAACTGTCTCCTGTGGGAGGGACACCATGTTGGAGCAGGGGAAGAGTGTGAGGAGTCCTCCCCCTGAGGAGAATGGAGCAGCAGAAACGTGTGATGAACTGACTGCAACCCCTATTCCCCATCCCCCTGTGCTACTGACGGAGGAGGAGGTAGAGAAAATCAGGAGTGAAGTTGAGCCTGAGAAGAAGGGAGGGGTGAGGGGAAGGTGTTTTAAGATTTGGGTTTATTTCTCATTATCCTACTCTGATTTGATTGGTAACGAATGAAATTAATTTCCCCAAGTCGAGTCTGTCTTGCCCATGTCGGTAATTGGTGAATGATCTCTCCCTGTCCTCATCTCGACCCACAAGCCTTTCGTTATATTTTCTCTCCCCTGTCCAGCTGAGAAGGGGAGTGACAGAGCAGCTTTGGTGGGCACCTGGCATCCAGCCAGGGCCAACCCACCACAAAAAATGTGCTCGCTGGCAGCCATGGCTGTGCGGTCTCAGTTTGCAGGGGGATTTGTAAGAGGAGGTTTGTTTTTTTTTTCCATTGATGAGAAGTGCAAGCAGGAACAGCTGCTGACTGCTTGAAATAATAGCAGAGACACTGGGATCTTGAGATGTTCAAATCAACACAAGTTGGCCTTCAAAGTTTTGAGCTCCAGCTTAAAGTGTAAAATTATCCTTCAGCCACAGGAAGCTGATGACCCATGCCAGTAAGTGAAGTTCAGTGGAGGTGAGGTGACTCATGTGATCACTTCAGAGTTTGCCCAGTTCCTGAAAAGGTGGTTTCTTCTCCTCCTTCCCACCCAGGCTGGCCTGGACAGCCACAGTTGTACAACTGCCGCTTCGTCGCAGTTGCTGCCTGAGGTGACGCGGCAGCCCTGGCCCAAAAGGAAAGAGAAAGTCTCTACCCTGTGGAAGAGAAACACAAAACACACGAACCACCCTGCTCCCTGTGGCAGATTTTGGGACATCAGCTGCTTTTCCTGCCGCTGAGAAGGTTTACAGACCCCAGGCAGGAGTCTTACCTGGTACAATGCTGCACGACTCCACAACACCAGCACCCTGTGAATGCTGGCGGGTGCCGTGCAGATGCTCCCACAGCATGGGGACATTTGGTCTCCAGCTGTATCAGGCTGGCTCCGCTCATTCACGCTGGCTGGGGACCAGGCGCCAAACAAGAAAAATCTCTTATTGTGCCTACCTCGTTATTTGGGATTTTTGAATTGGTTATTAGTGGTGATTCCCATTCATTAAAGAAAGGGCATGAGTAATTTTTATACGTTGTTGGTTTTGCTAGTAATGATGTAAGGTGATTACAAATGAAAGAGATGAGAGGAAAAACGTTATGGTCTCTGTAATCACTTTCACTGTTTCCCGGGACTGATTAGTCAGCTTCCTTTAGGTTTTTGTGAGAGTTTTTCATGTGTCAGAAAAGAAAGAGTGAAATAGCTCTAAAAATAAGAAAATACGATGGTAAAATCTTCGTCTGGCAAGAAAAGATGAAGATGTCTTTAATGCCTAATGGAGCTCTTAGGTGAAGATGTAAGAGGTGTCTGAAGCACAGACTGTAACTGAGATGAGCCTTTTCCCTCTTACATACCGATGTCTGATGGAAAAAAAGACATGTGTGGATCGTAGGCAGCCTTCTCTAGTACTAATTGAGCAGAGCTGGAGAACACTTTGGATGTTACACATCAGCTTATGTCTTTGAAAGGACCCGTTACTGCTGTAAGTACAGTTTGACTTTGGTGTAGCATACAAAAGCTTCTCTGCTGGCAGTAGGTAAACAGACATTTGCAGTATAGATGTGTAAAAACCTCGCAAGTGCTGTGGTTCGGGGAACATCTGAAACGCCTTCCCCAAGCGCTGGGGCAGGTCAGCCAGAAGTGAGGTGGGCGTCTCTGACGTACAAATGAGTGCCTTGGGCCTAGAATTTCCCTCCTTATGCTACCGGCTTTCTTCTCCAGTGCACAGTAGTATGACCTTCTCTCTCCACTGAGAGCAAGAAGCAGGACCCCAGCAAACCACGAGGGACACAAGGATGCCTGCCTGTGCAAGGCAGCGCTCCTTGCTTCCATTGAACGTGCTCCAGCACAGCAGGTTACTCATTGGGGAACAAATGGGAATATCCTGCTGGCTGGAAGCTCTTGGACTTTGAGGAAGGGGGGGTACCTGTTTCTACAGACATCGGCTTGTGGGAGGAATGTGCTGGTTTTAATCAAACTTTACCTGGGAGAAGACATCCCAGAGCCAGGGGAGACACTCAGATGCAAGGGTGTTGCACAGGGCTGAGTTCTCGGGCAGGCGGTGCACATCCTTTGGGTTGTGGGAGGTGCCGGGTGATAGCCTGATTCATCCCAAGTCAGACCAGGAGCTAGAGCATGGGCCCTCCATGACCAAGTGGGTATTGTTGGTCCCTGGTTTCTTTTTTATTTTTACGATTTCTCTCCCCTTTCTCCCTGCCACCCTCCCACCGCTCTCTCCCTCCTCCTAAAGCACTTAGTCTCTTTCCCATATAGAGGATTTCTCCTAAAACCTGGCCAGCAGAAAGAAAATTGCATGATTAGGCAAGGAGAGCTCTGGATTTGGATCCTGTCTCCAGTTTGCAGGGAAGAAGCCAGGAAGTTATTGAACAAGCCTGTCCTCCCTTTGCTGAGATAATCCACCCCGTGGGCTCAACTGCCCGGCTCTGGTGATGCTGGCACAGAGGCAGCCACGGTGGAGATGAAGAACTGTACTCACCACTGCCCGAGAAGCAAGTAGCCAGCACTGGTTTCCCCCCTGCAAACAAGAAACTTGAAAACAAGGACAGTGAAATGCCAGCAGTCATCCTTTTCCCAGGCTCCAGAATTGTGCAAGGAGGCTCTTCTCTGCCGCAGAGCAATTGCCTAGGTCGGTCTCTCTGCTCCACGTCCCTGCCCGAAGCGGAGCCCCTTTGAGTCAACGGGAAGTCTTCCTTACGCAGTCGGTGCCGGAGCGTGCAGGCAGCTGACCTCGCTCCCCACAGCTCCTGCATTTATATTAAACTCTTCCTTGGGATTTTAAGATTACCAAACACACAGTTTCAACAGAGCAAGGATTTTCAACATATCCTGCCCAGAGGACTCAAGTTTACCTTCCCATGGGGACTTTTTCCCTTGTACTGGGAGAAGCAGCAATCCATTATGTCTGAGTTGGGAAACATTGCTCAGCCATTGCTGTAGCCCCTCAAATATTTAACGATGTGCAGTCCGAGAGACATTCTTACATTTTTGTACTGATGTTCAAAGACTGAACATCAATTTGTCCCTTGCCTAATTTGTCTGGTTTCAGCATTCTGTTTCTTCTCTTGTTTTCAAGATTTTCAGATCTGTTTATATTTGTGGAAAATAGGAAGTTAACATTAAACTACGAGTGAAAATTAAAACAATCTGTGTTGTGAATATTTTGATCATATTTAAACTTGTGCAGGGGCTTTCCTGCACCAACCTGATCGATTTCCTACAGACACCAATGTGATCACTGTAAAAGCTGTTTGCTTTCTTAAATATATACAACTTCTCATCAATTTATTCAAAAAAGATTTGTTCCTGCTGGACTGCCTTCCATGGAAACTATGCAAGATTTTCGTGAAATGCCTTTAAATCCTGGATTTAACTGAACCTTATGGGTCTTTCCACTCATTTCTCTTTTGTTGTAAATTGCATAATGTTGAGCTGCTCTGAAGGTTTTCCCAGCTTTCCAGCCATAGAAATCTGTTACATCTTCAAACTGAACAGCTTTGCCTGCTTTGTCAAATGTCTGGTTTGTTTAGGACTGCTTTGAACTTGGAAAGCCAACTATTCCACTTGTTTTCACCACTTTGAAGGAAAACATTATTAATCCTTATGTTAGTCTGTTTATGTACAGCCCTTGCCTTTTGGAAAATATTTGCTAATTTTTTTCTGAATTCTGCCTTATATATCAAGAGTTGAGAATAATTTTTATATTAAAATACAGAATATTTTTTACAAGAAAATGTAATGGTTTGACTTTTTTTTTTTAGAATTTAGTAGTCATCAAAAATATTACTTTCTATGTAATGTCATGAAGACATCGTTACACCACAATTTGCATGATGGGAGGGATTACCAACCTATTGGTCTATTAATGATGTTAAATGAACACTCCCTTTTAAACATGCATTTATCTTCTAATACATGTATTGATTTTAAAAAACCAAACCCCTTCTTCATTTTTCCCTTCCCTCATGTTCCCAAATAATCATTAAAAGACACTGTGGTTTGACATGCCTATAAATCGTGCCACTATATGCACAGTAACTAACTGATATGCTTTTCATATGACTAGATGTTGCTGGTCTTACACTTCCAGAAAGGACTGGTTCTACACTTGCCTGGACGCCAGGCAAGATCTCTTCCTCCACATTGCTCAGCATGCGCTTCTACCCCAGTGGGGCTTGGAAGACCTTGTAGCCATGCCAGCCCTAATTTGAAAATACTCACATCTGTATCTTCCTCAAGTCTTACATGCCTCCCTGAGGTGGGATTTAATGCTCTTATCTTTTCTTTCGTGCCAGATCTCAAACCACAAAAAGTACTAATTCAAGCTTTAGTGGCTCAGAGAGGGAGGCAGAGTGCTGCAGATCAGGGATGGGGCAGTGGTTTGGACCTGCTCGCTAGGGGAAGGGCGTGCTGCTTCAGACTGAAACTTTCTGCTATATTAAATGTGATAAAATATGCAGGCAGAAGTGGAACATCTCGGTTTTGGCAAAGGTAATGATCCTGGCAGGGGAAAGAAGGTAGACAAAATAAGAACATTTGATTCCAAAAATCTGCTATGTTTTCCTATTTTTTTGTCTTAGTCTATGCATATAATTTTGAAACTTTTTCTGTTAATTTTAGGATGAAGCTGTTCTTAATCTTTGTCCTACAAAGTGTACTTGCACTGTTGTTTCCCTCCTTCAGAGTCTCCTAGGCATATTGTGGCTGTAAGCACAGAGGCGCGTGTATGCACAGCTGCCTGAATGAAGTGTTTGTGTCTAAGTGCAAAGTGATGGGAGAGTGGGTGGAGTCATACCGCCGAGGAGAGGATCGTTTGTGCCAGCCAGATCCCCAGGAGACACACACTCTGACCACCAAGACAGACCAACTCTCTTGCCCACCAACTCAGGACGTGCAACAGCAGCAGCAGCAGCAGCAGCCCTGCCATCAGCGTGAGGATCCCAGACCACTCATGCTCTGGTCCGGCTGAACCAACACTTGTCACCTTGTGGCAGGTCAACCCTTTCGCGCCTGCGCATGGTCCGCCATGCTGAGAGGTGGTGGAGCTGCCAGGACACCGGTTCCACCGCTCCTTCGGTCGGGCCTGGCAATTTCACGCCACTGCAAGCTGCCGAACAGCGACAAGGACAGCTGTAACCCGTACCCCCCATCTAATCCCTCACACGAGCCAGCGTGCACGGAAGCCACGAGTTAACGTGCAGCAGAGGAGCCGTGGCAGCTCGGCTTTTTATTCACAAGGCAAAACAATCCCCACTGGCAGCTGAACTGGCAGCCCCTCGGGGGACCAATTACTCCGACGTGCGCTGTACAAACTGCGGCAGGCGGCCGCCGGCTCCCCGGGGAGATGCTCCGCCGGGCTTCGTGAGCAGGAGCTAGCCTGATCCTCCAGACACAAGTTGTTCCTCATGTCAAAACTGCTGCTAATGACACAATTAACTAACCGAGGACTACTGAGGAGCTCTTAATTAGGTAAACACTGCTCGGTGAAAAACGAGTGCCCGGTTCTGAGCGTACTGTCAGGCTGCTGGGAGGTGAAGCCTCCGCCTGTGGATGAGGAATCTGCTTGAAGGTCTAATTTAGGTGGTAAAACTGTAACTCAGCTGGGAATTCCCTTTCATGCAGAATTTAAAATAAGTGCTAGAAACAGCTCAACAGCTCGCAGAGACGCCCTAGAAGTATTTAAAATATTTCATTGCATATACAGAAAAAGATTACTTCCTGAACTAGAGCAGCAGCACAGAAACTGCTGTCTAATTTTAAGTGGACCAACTGAGAAAGTCTCAGAGGCAAAACCCAGAGGGAAAACTACAAAAACATCTTGCATTCTTCATATGATAATGGGCCTGATGCAGTCCGTGGCACTCAGAGAATGAACCGAGCATCCTGCAGCCCAAACAACTGCAAACTTCATGGACTTCTCATCACAGGGTGTGGAATAATGAAGACCACCATGGCCATGTATTTCTTTTACCCCTGCAGTCTGTTATTACTTAGTTCTGCGTGTTGAAAGAAACCCCGCAGTGTTTAGCTGGTATTGGCTGGCTGAAATTTAGACTGAAATTTTAAAAGGAGTCTCAGGGAGTTGAAGTTCAGGTCAGGGGGATTTGGGCCTCCAGCTCCCGAAGGCTTCTCTTGGATGAAATTTTGAATCCTATCTTCATCTAGGTATTTTCAGGGCCCATTGCCGCAGTTACTGCACATGGACCACTCACTGCGAATTCTCTTGCTGGATGCCTGCCTGCTCAGCACGGGGAAACAACGAACAGGGAGTGGGATGATGCAGCACAACCACCACAAAAGGTAAAGGAATGCCGGTGGCAGATAGGAGAGCTTACTGATGTACTGCTAAGAGCGCCGCCGTGTAGCGCTAATTAAACAAGAATGTCAGGAGAGCTCTTATCACATGTTAGGGGTCAGCAAACAGTATGTCTGCAATGGGTAAATGTGGGTATTGAGGAATTCAAAATCTCTTCTTTCTTGCACTTTTTACCAGCAAGTTTTACCATCTCTTGTCTAGTCAAGTTTTATTTTCATTAAGCACAGAAAGAGATTACTGGAGAATTCAGCTAATCTGGCTGTAGTGTATAACAGAGCAATTTGCACCAGGCAGCTCTAAAACCTCATCTGTGACCTCCAGCAGGTCAGAAAACACTGCGGATGTGTCTCAGTCAGACCCCAAGATACTTTCTTATTTGTTCAACATACCTGCGCAAAATTCATGCTTGGTGGGGAGACAGAAGAAGCACTATCGCTTAGATACCAATGATCTTGATGCAGATCTCAAGTTTTCTCTCAGGAGAGTAGGATCACGTGCATTTTACAAAGTTGCATTAGAGCAGCAGTGTTCCTTCGGCACTATCCTAAGAAATTTGCAGGGAGTTCACCAAATCCTGTAGTGTTTATTTATAGCATTATCTGCATATGTGGCAACTTTGGGTTGGAACTAGATGATCTTTAAGGTGCCTTCCAACCCAAGCCATTCTATGATTCTATGATTCCTTTCCACCCATGGCAATTAGTCATCGGTGCATGCTCTAATGGCTATGAAGTTGAGAAAGGTCCCCTTCCAATATATACATTCTCTTTTAGATTAATTATCTTTGTATCAGTGTAGGAGGTTAATGCTTTTCAAGATGAGACCTGTTAAGTTTCATGATACCTCATGACCATGATAACTCCAGTGGTACCCCTGTCTAATGGAGGAATGGAAAATATTTGTTATATGTTGGGTTTGATTTTCAGTGTTTGCCGATAATCTCTTGGAGATAGACATTAACTTCATAGCAGGAGACAGAGAAATACCCTGCCTGCTGTGTCACTCATTCTGAAATATATTTGTTCGCTTTGTCCCACTATTTCCTTTGTGGACAAACTCTGACAGAGCATCATCTTCCGTATCTGGGAAGAGTAGCCCTAGGGCAGATATCTCACCACTGAATTCACTGATGAAGACATAGTCAAGAAAATATAGTAGAAAAATCTTCCCTTTAGTGTCTTCATTAACCTGAGTCAATGTGTTGACTTCCCAGGAAACAGTCATACTCAAGGTTTTGCTCTTGGGCTTCAGCTTTTTAACACATGGAAAGACATTTTTGTGTCGTATGCATTTTTTAAGGCTTTGTCTGTTTGCTTGCTCTCTTCACTCCCTCATCTCATTCCTCTAATTTCTATCTTTAGACCTTACCTGTGTTTGTTTATGCTGTTTCCGTCAGCTGCACTAAATTCACATTTCCATTTTCTAGTGCATACCAGCACGGTTTGAATAACCTCTTGAACTCTGCCATTTAATCCCATGTGTGTTGTTTTATTTTTTTGTCCGTTGCTTCCTTTCCAATTTAGTCACATACCTTCTGTAGCTCTTCTTATGGGTTGTGCAGGGCATGCACTCAGTCCCCCTGCTGAGTCTAAGGTTTTTAATTTCCCTGTTTTTGACATTAGGGTCTTTCTCAACCGCTTCCTCCATTTTTAGAAATCCCCCTGTCTGAAGTTCACTGTTACCAATGTAGTTTTGGGGTACGACTCTTCCCTTGCAGAGGTAAAATTGAACTCTATTGTGGTTACTGTTGTTTTTTATTTAACTGGAACTGCTTATGAAGTCAAAACGAGTTGTGCCATAGAAACAGTTTTTCTATGCAGCAGCTCTTTCAGATGTAGAGAATTTCCCCTAATATTAGCCCAGCAAGAATGTGGACAGCTAAGATCACCGCATACCATTGTTTTGTTTGACTCAGCTGCCTAGTCTTCCTCAATACTGCAAGTTCCCTACTCCACACCATTACACTGGGGTAAAACAGCACTGATTTTTCAGGCTGCCTTGTTCTTTAATAACATATTTGATAAAAAACTAGCCTTCAAACTTGTTACTCCATCTACAGTTGTCCCGGTTGGAAAATTTCCAAAGGGACACTTTCTTGGTGAAAACAAGAAATGCAATGAATATAGTGACCACATGGAAAAGAAGGTAATGACATTTCATAACTGAAGACAACCAGTTCAGAGGGAACAATAGGTTTCTTTTCTTTCTTACTGTTTTCTGACACTGTCTTCTCTAGATGCAGAAAAGCAAGGAGGGTGAAAGTGAGTGTCCCCCACATTCGAAAACGTGGAAATTCTCCAGTGAAACAGAATAGCTCAACTTTTAATTAAGAGTTGGTTGTTGTTAACTAGGCCTGTCTTCTTCCTCTCCCATAACAGAGCAAAGCTAAGATGCCTACGGTGTGCACGGAAAGCTCCCTGCCACAGAGTGAGCTTGTATCTCGTACTCCAAAGGGTTTACAGCACTGAGGACTTCAACATCGGTATTGGACTCTTTGGTATCTACGTCACTTCCCAGGATGCCTCAACCGAGAACGAATTGTTTCACTGTGCAGGAAACAATTCAATTATAAGCCAATTGTTGACACATGCAGATGAATCAACAAAAGCTCAATACAGATACATGTAATCAGAAAGGCGTAGAACACAAGTGTCTGCAGACTGCAGAGTTTGTTTCCAGCAGCTCCTCTGCTTTGGTCTTGCATGGGAGGAACCTCAGAGCCTCATTAGTGATGGGCTGATGAGTGCATGTAACACAGAATGAGCGTTGGCAAGCCGGTCACTCAAACCCTGACTGAGCAAAATCCTTCAGAGCACGCCTCGTGGCAGTTCAAGTTCAGTGCCCGGCTGAGCAGGGCCTAGTAAATGACTTTGATCCCCACAGCCCTTCTGGAGTAATTTTTCTTAGGTCTTCAACTGCAAACTGCGCCTGACACCTTGGCCTTCAGTAACTTTCAACAAATATTGTAATGGCAACAGGCAGTTTTTCATATCGTGGCTGTACCTATCTAGGCTGGAATAGCTTAAGCCATGACACTTTGAGGGGATTTTCTCATTTTTTTGGAAGAAGAGATTTTTTTTTTTTCTCCTTTACATGCACCAAAGCCATTGACTGTGCTATGGCTCTGAAACCAAAACCGCAATTACAATGTTTATTTTTAGGACCCCGACTTGTGTCACCAATTTAGAGAAGATGTGGTTAAGCTAACCGTTGCTCACTTCTACTGCTTGCAATTTTGTGTTTCTCATTTGTATAAAGCCTATTACCAGAACAACAGAGTATTTCTGTTCCAGGACCATAGATAATTGATAATTTGAGAGGAAGTCAATGCAACTTCAACATTTCAGTCTGTCAGGTCTTTCTCACTCAGTTTATGAGCTGACTATAAGACAACTCTTCCTTAAAAAAATCAAAATAGGTAAAAGGGGCTTTTTAAGATGTTACTACAAGCACTAGCCTCCTGTCTTGGCAGGCACTGAGAAACAAATGGCTGTAGAAAGGGTGGCCATGGGAAATAAGCAGGATTGACATTCCTTGGCCTGACAGTTAAGCTTGGCTTAGCTGCTATGCATGTTTCCATGGCTCTCAGCATCGAAGACTTTAACTACAAACTAGCAGTAGTACCAGAACTTGTGTATCTTTTTTAAAATACTGCTGCTGTCTCAGAAGTTGGGCTGTGGACTTTTCCTGCTCTATATAGCTTGGCCATTTTGCAAATTTTGCCTATGGTGGCTCTACTCAGTGCTCTGTCATTTACTCTTGTGAACAGCGAACACAAAACTGAGCCACTCTGAACTGAGCCACTCTGATCCGGCAGCACTCTACACTCATTTTGCCGAGGACTAAAAGACTAACATGCAAGACTGAAAAATCCAGCCTGCTATGAAAGGATGCAGTTAAAAAAACATTACCACTTATAACTCAAAACATTTTTGAGCATGCACGAATTTTAATGTGGTGCTTCTGCATCATTGGAAAAGCCTTTATCACAACAGCTTTATCGTCACTTGACAAGTGGCAACTGATGCCACTTCCCAGTGACCATAATTCATTCAATCTATCTCACTGCCTCAGATTGTCCATCAGTAGAAAGAGTTGGAAAAAGTGAACCTCCCAAGTCGAAGAGGAAAAGTGGGGAAGAGTCACCAAATAGCTGTGGACCTTACTCTGGATTCTGGTGCCTACAGAAAGAGGGTCTCAAGACCCAACCTTACAGCCGCAGAGCAAAGTCCCTGGGAAGCTGAAGATAAGAAGATCGGTCCCTGCCAACAACAGTTGGGACTAAGCCATCAGCCACCTTGCTGGGTGTGGGAGAGTGTATGGCTCTGTGCTGCGGCAGGAGCAGACAGGAGGATCTGGGGCTGATGGACCCACACCTTCCCTTGCAACCCTGGAGCCTGGGGAGCAGGGCAGTTTATGGCATTTCTTTTGGGGATGCTCCTCACCTTCTCCCAGCCCACACCATGCCCACACAAGATGTACAGAGTGGTGACACAACCAACCTCCTGGTCTTGCCACCTCCCTTCCCCCTCCCCACGCAGTCCTTTCCCCTCTCCCCTGCATGGCACTGTCAGCAAGCTTGGGCATGGCAAACGCACGTGCTTGGCTCCATGCTCATCCCTGTAGATGCTGGGAAGCCAGGGACAGCTCACCTGTGGACACCTCTGATCCATCATCCAAGACTTCATGAATGGCAGCAGCCATGGACAGCAGTAAATATGTCCCAAAGGACAGTTGTTTACACACTAATTGAATGGGGAATGGTAAAAGGGTGGGTTTGTGGCGTTTGAGAAGGGGGAAAACAAGCTACAAGGTACTGATTGGTGTGCAAGTGCGTAGTGACAAGTGGCTGAAAGTGTACTGCTTGGTGGCATAGAGAGCTTCTGCTGAGACCTTGAGGACTGAGAATGCAAATGAAGAGGGTTGAGGTGAACCAGCAAAGAGTATGTAGTACCCAGGACCCAGAAAGTCACTTTAGTGAACAGAAGACAACAATTAACAAGGACTTCACTGGAAAGGAATAACTCAGGAAGGAAACAGTTCTCATTAGGATTAGATAACAGGCAAGAAAAATGTAATAGAAACCAAATGAGGGATAAAAAACTGGAAAAGAATTAAGTTTCTGGGACAGACACTAAAAACAATCCAGAGAAATTCATCCGCTCTGTTTGGAAAAAGAGATCAAGGATTAGGTAATTTAAAAGGCTGGTGAATCATTTGCAGTGAATAATTTATTTTGTGAATGTGGCTTCATTTTCTGCTCAGAAAAAGGCTGCAAGCAGGTTATGAATTAATTGACATGCATTTGCCAGCTGTATATGAATAATGTTTGGTGCAGTTTGTTCACATGTATTCTTTGGAAGTAGCAATCTTTAATCTGCTCTGGCTTTGGTTAACAAAGCAGGTAACTTATTTTGGGTTTTCTCCTTTCTTTCCTCATAAGCATCATTCTTAATTCTGTGTGAGCACTTGAGTTAATGACCGAGCCTGGCCACTAGCACGGCCCCTTTGGGCACCAAGTTCTCCATGCTTGAGACATCATCCAAGCCACCCTGGGGATTGCTGCTGGCAGGCTTGCTCTCTGTACAGATGGTAAATCTCATCATCAGAAGGCATTTCATGGCATTGCTTCATCAGAAGTTCGGAAGTGCATGTTGGTGTTAAATCCATTTCTCGGTGAGATGCTCTGAGGTCTGCTCAGGGCTCTGTGCTGGGATGAGCTGGCTTGCACTGGGGCTGCACCTTCGTTTGCCTGAGCAGTGCCTGGCACATCATAGGCTCTGCTGGGACTTTTAGGTGCCAACACATGCAGCCAAAGGGAAAAAATAGCATAGGCATAGATTTCTGATCACACAGCTGTGTTCTTACACATCCTGAGGAGAAAATTAGTGGAATCTACTAAATTCTTTGTGATCCAGGTCCTCACAGAGGCTGATTTTTTTGATAGGACTGCTTTACAAGAAGGAAGCACTCCCTAAAGAAAGACCAGGGTGGAAACTCACAAGTTTATCCTGTTTATTACCCAGAAAAGTGGTTTTTTACCTCTGTGTGTCACATGGATCTTTTTGGTGGGAGGCATTTGCATCATGGGGGCTCTGCATGGACAGAATGACCTGTCTGCTAGGGTCCAGCCTTGTGATAAGGCTCCCTTTGGCTTTACCAGGGAAGCAGTAACAGTGATTAGGTACAACATTAGGGCCCATTTTGACTGAAAAAAAAAATCTGCTGTTCTCTTTTAGTTAGAGCAATCGCAGAGGCTACTGCTAACTGAAGGCGGTCCAAAGAGTTAAGCAAGTTCATTGTTTTTAAGTTGACTGTGCCTCTTTCAGATGTTTCAGAATTTAAATTGAAAATCTTGCCCTGTATTATTTAATTTTAAATGCATGCCACTATTTCTGCTTCACTGCAGTACCCATCCAATTAAATCTAACTTAAAAAGAAAGAAGGAAAAAAAAGCTCCACATACATTATATTAAATGACTTTCTTGACATATTTGGGAATTAACAAAAAGCGAGAAGCCTATTTGACAACTTGCAACGTATATGATTTTAACAGCCAAACTTACAATAGCTGTTCTTTCATCTATAAATTAAATGTATAACAAAGCCATAATTAAAGACCTTACTAGCAAAACTTTTCAATGGTGTGTTCTTTGCAATGGACTTTGAAGCACCTTCAATTGGAGCAATGGGAATTCTTCTGGACAATACTACAAGCTGCAGATATAGCTTAGTTAATTACAAGCAGAGCTTTCAGTATTTATTCCTCCTGCCAAAATCCTTATGCACTGCAACAGAGAACTGTTTTTCCCTTGTGCTTGCTTACTAATGCTGCTAGAATGTGAATATAAAACAATACCTGTCTGTCTCTCTTGATCTTAGACACGATTATTAGGCTTTCATGCTAATTTCCCTGTCTATTGAGTTAAGACTGGATTAAGGAGGCAGAATTTCTATTTGCAGTTAGGGTTCCCTAAATATTCCAAGGTAATGCTCAGTGACTGAAGGTACAAGGCAGCTATTGTTTCAATACCATGGGGTTCTCCACCACCGCCTCTTCTCACCTCCTCAGAGACAGTGCAGCACTGATGGTAACAGTGGTGAGGATTGCTCTCAGTCTACCGGAGAGCAAAACAAAGCCCAGAAATACTATCTGCTATATATAAGACTAGCAAGTGTTCCCAGCACATCGCACTCCTGGATCCCTGGTCTAGGGATTCAAAGCAGTGTGAAGTCAGTGCAGTGCATCAGTATACTGGAATCTCCCAGATTCCCTCCCATAATATTCAAATAATCAAATAATCAACTTTGCCCTGTTGTTTGGAAACGAGCAATTAAATCCAGGGGGTTGTTCAAAGATTTAGGGACCACCCTGGAAAATAACAGAGGCATGGTGCTGGAGTGGTGCTCCTGAAGCAGAGAGTCCCCTTTCCAGTCCCTTCACATAAAATCTTTCAACACCTGATCACCCTCTGCATGAAGTCTGCTCCTCCTGGAAGGCTACGCCACAACCTCAGGCCTCCAAGGGCTGGAAATCTTCTGTGGTTTCCAAGCTAAATCTACCTGTGGCCAATATATTTCCATTTGTCCTTATATCAATATTATTCTTGGCTAAAATTATGTTCTTTTCTTCCATGGTGTTTACCTCTTCAGGTATTCTCAGAGAGCAGTCACATCCCTTTTCCGTCATTGGTTTTGCTCACTTCTGACACGTTTCTCCCCAAAGGACCCCATGGCCATTCCCCTTTCTGTCCTCCCCGGTAAGTGCAGATGTGCATTCATGGCCACAGTGGAGCCACAGCTTGCAGACTTTGCCATTTGGAAGAAACCAAACGAGGCCCACTCTGAATAATTACTGGGCAGACAAACCTTTTCAGGGAACAGCTGCACTGCAGGTTGTCATGAGCTCGGGCTCATGTTTTTGCCCATGTTCAGTCCTGGGGTAGGCACCATACCCCGTGCACTTCTACTCACCGCTCCACCCAGCCGCTCGCAGTAGGGTTACAGCATAGTGGTAGCACGCGGTGTTCAAGCATGAGCTTTCCTTCAGCGGCATTTCCACAAGTCCTTGCTCCAGCGCGTTTCACCCTGCCTCCCCCCCAGACCTCTTCTCCCCTGATGCTGGATTATTGTTCTCTCCCTGTTATTTACTTGTCTGTTTGCTCCCTTTACGAATTTTCAGCTTCAGCCAGCCCCTGCTAACCAAAACTGTGTTTCCAGTATGCAGTTATCTGGCTAGGGAACCACATGAGATATCTGGATGGTGATCTAGGGGGAATAAACTGAGCATTAGCGTTTTGGCTATGGTAACAAACAAATTGAGTATCACAGCTTAGCTTTGAGCTTAATTAGCCACACACTTGCAGGAGGTGTTTGCAGGGCCAACACGCGATACAACACATTGAACAGCTACGCTGACAAACACAGGGTGCAAACAGATACTTTACCAGCATCAAATCAGTTAGGGATGAACCTGTAGAAGTCGAGGTTATTGGATTTCTAGGTATAAAATCCTGTCTGCATTGGTACAGTCTCTCTTGGCCATGTGTGGTACTACTGAAACAGTACTCACTCTAAGATTTCCCACAAAGGTTTGCTTCCTCTTGCAGAAGGCTGAACGACCTTTTTCCCTCCATGGGCTCAAGAAATGTGAGATTCCACCAAATTGCTCTTGTTGTCCTGTTTCAGCAATGCTGAGGAGAAGGAGAGAGCAGCACCAGCCTCATGCCATTTCTGCTTCCAACTGTCCCTCGGCGTCCAGTACTCCTGTCTTTGTGGTTCCCACTGCAACTCCTCTCCGTGGGACACCTGAACCTCCCAGACACATGCCCAAAACATATGACCATTGCATGCCATGCCAGCGCCAAGAGATGAGCAGCCTGTGGCATATTCCAGTTAAAGTGGATGGCAGAAGGCTGCGTGGACTGCCTTGGTCCTCAGTCAGATCAGGCCCTGCAGATCCTGGAGGAATTCACATTAGTATCCCAACTCTAACTCAGTACTTCCCAGTCTGACTACAGTCTGTCCAATTCCTACATGACTTGACAGTTTTACATTATTCCCCATTTTATCTATTTTAACTAAATTCCCGATAAAATGCACTGTTGGGTGCCTTCCTGAAGACCAGATACATGAGATCTACTGCATTTCTTTAGTCTGGAAAATCAGTCATTGTCATGGGAGAAAGATATGAGCCTGAAGTGATATAACTTTGGTAAATTCTTATTGACTTTTTCATTTCATTTTCCATTTAATCCTATCTTTAACTCGCCAATAACACATAAAGCTTCAGTTCAGACCCTGAGATCAGATTAACAGACCTGTGGTTACCTGGACTGCTTTTTTGCCTTTCTCAAATACAGGAACTACATTTGCTGTTCCCCGATCACATGGCCCAGCTGAGCCCAGAAAGGTCATTAAAGGTCTGTGCTGCAGACCTGCAATTTGACATGCAAATCCTTTCAGAGGTGAAGATGGAGAGTGTCCGGTTGGTCCAGTTTGAAGGCAGTGAGCTCTCTGAGCTCTGCTTCCACCTCAGGCGTGGTCATTTCCAATTCACCTTCCTTCCACTCCCATTAGTCATCCTACTTTTGCCACTGCATTTTGCATCCTTGCTGAAATATGAGGGAAAACATTCACCGAGTTTTGAGGCAGACTGCTTACTGTAGTTATACTCTCTAAGCTGCCCTCAACGAATAGTGTCCCCACTTCTTCTTTCTTTGTTCTCTTTTTATTTATATAACTGAAGAACGTTAAGTTACTGTTTTTATTTCCTTTACAAGATCTAAACTAGCTTGATTTTTGGTACTTTTTGTTCTATGTGTATACGTCTGACCTCTAAGATGTACCTTTCCTTGCTGATGGGTCCCATTTTTCATTCTATGTAGGCTCTCTAATTATTCCTAATTTTCTTTATTTGAGCTGGTTATTTGCACTAGAAGGAGTATTGCCCTTTGCTGCACAGTTCCCCCGTCCCTTTTGCTTGCATCTGTGACTTAAGCAAATTTCAGACTTTGCATGTTGGAGTATAGCTGCTCAGTCCAGATGGCTTCAATCACTAGTTCCCTAACTTTGTCAAACTTTTCCTTTTGTTAAATCAAGAATCTAATTAAGAGAATTGAATTAATTCCTAATCATTTGACTGAAAGTAATTTTGTACAATCAGATCTTCCAAAATGTCATCAGTATTGACAAAATCAAGTCAACAATCACTTATACAGAAATCTGTCGACAATCATACCCAAGAATATATGGATCCTGCTGTGATTAGTCTACATCTGAGAAGCTGAACTTTCCCATAAGAACAATTTCTGTCATTACTCGCTTCTAAGAACTCTGCAGAGATCTCAATCCATATCAAAAGTGGGGTTTACATCTCTCCCTGTTTTTTTTTTTCCTCAGCTAGTCAATCAGGACTGTAACTCCTTTCCTGCCTAACCTTCATCCATCTTTTCTGTTTATATTCAAAACTCTCTGGGAGTGACTCTGCTGCCTTGTACAGAGCACAGTCTTGATTTTGTTTGGTCCCCGGACACCGTCATAGTTATTAGTCATGTTTATATAGCGATCCTGTATCATCAGGTTGTTATGACACATTTTATTAATGTGTTGGAATCTCTTTGATGCTCAGAAGGGCTGTGAAGCAGAATTATACATCCCCAGCAATGTTTGCAGCAGTGGGGTAAGGCACGCGGGGCTTGTATCCCAACGCCGTCTATGTTCTCTGTGGAACATGAGACAGTTGTTATTCTAACCATCGCATACCTCATCCTTTTCATTTAAACCAGTATCAGCACAATGGCTACTGCTAGTCCAAAGTGTTAACAGCTGTGTTAAGTGGCAGCCAACCAATTTCCTGTAACTTGTGGTGAGGTAGCCAGATGCAGAGAATATCTATATAAAGGCATCTTTTTTTTTTCTTTTTTTTTTTTTTTTTTTTTGGGGGGAAATAAAAAAAAAACACCTTTA
>VYXH01003298.1:775010-816988 GCA_013397275.1 Burhinus bistriatus
TTTTTTTTTTTTTTTTGTGGAGAGGAAATCAAAAAAAGCCCCTTTTAAGTTCAGTTTCCATACCTAGGCCAAGAATAGTGTGAGGGCTAAGAACACATGCCACCATACTGGCATGCCAGAACGGGGTCAAGAGGCAGTACGAGTGGGGAAATGAGATGAGATTTACCCTAGGTCAGCCTCTGCTGTAATTTTGTGTCCCTCTTGGCTGATCCCAGCAGGCCTACTTCAGCTTCTCTTCTCCTATAGCAAGACACTACTCTTTACTACCCTACGCATCTGCCTCCTGGCTTAAACAACGCGGATCTCGTGGTAGTCTACAGCCCAGTCCTTCCCTCCCTCCCTCTCTGCAGGAAGCCACACCAAGGGAGACGGAGCTGAAGGCGTCCTTCAGAAAGCCGTACCTCTAAGGCAGGGGAAACTTGCGCAGGATGACAGAAGAAACAAGTCCTGCTGCTGTACAGAGGGCAGGCGGTGTGGCCTCTGCCTCAGTAGTTGCCTGCACAGCAGAGTGGAGCAGGCTGAGGCATTTGGCTGGTGCCATGGAGATCCCATGGAGCTGTAACCTGAGGGTCTTGAGCCCACACCTGTGATTGGCGCCTCCTCTGCCTGGACCATGCCATTAAACAGCCTGGGCTGGAGCAGCTGGTTTGGGTTTGGCTAGAGGGGGTGGCTGCAGGTAAGCCCAGCTCAGAAAGGCAGGAGGCACTTCAAGGTGACAGGCATGTGTCGAGGTGACGGCTGGGTTTGCTCCCTTCTCTGAGCACAGTCCAGCCTCCCCTGGAGAGACGTGGCCAGGGATGAACCCTGGCACCTTTCAGGGTCAGGCTGTTGGGTTAAAGCTCAGCAAGACATTCAGTATGTGCTTGGCTGAACAGGCAGGGGACTGGCTGGCACACTGGGGCACAGAAAATTAAGAGGCTCCTGTGCCTGGTGCTATAGAGATTGCGTAGGGCTGAGACTTCCTGCACTCAACTTCCCTCCCCAGTGCCCATGCAATTCAAGAAAGAACTTGCTTTATCTCTATGTATGTTGAGTGCATAAATGTACACGGATGTGCGAAGGACTGTCTGAAATCTACCATGCCCGGAATAGGAAGGTAGTGAATGATGGACAATATCCTTCAAAAGCTTTATCCACTACTAAGCAGATATGTCCCAAATTGTTTGAGACAGCACGCCAGTACATCAATGTTAGGGAGTGAAGGAGGATAGAAATATAGGCAGAAAGCAATGGAAAGTTGCTGTGGACTCGTGCTCTTACCTCTGCAAACAGCACTATGGGATCTTTAATGACTAGACGTGGTCAGGACCTCTATTTTATGTCTTGTCTGAGCAATTTGCAACAGAGCCCCTATTAAAACCATTCTGGGGGTATTGGTTTTCTCTTGACTCAGAGAGAAGACTGCTGCTTGAATCACTAACAAGAATTCAGCAGCACCTGGGTTTTCATTGGCAATGAACCACCCGTGTACTGACCAAGTGGGAGGCTGTTAAAGAACAATTTCCCACCATCTGGGGGAGGAAAAAAAGCATTCACTGTGCCACACAACTGTCTAAAATCTATGACATAGGAGTGATTTCTTAAAGAAAAAATCCCTTCTTTACTGGGACAGCGGGAAGCTGGGGGCGGGGGGGGAGCGGGGGGAAGTAAGGCAAACTCAGACACCCTCCCCCAAGGGGAAGAGTGCCATTTTACTGAGTGAGCTGCTTG
This sequence comes from Burhinus bistriatus, assembly GCA_013397275.1. NCBI lineage: Eukaryota > Metazoa > Chordata > Aves > Charadriiformes > Burhinidae > Burhinus > Burhinus bistriatus. Next base: position 776,721 of record VYXH01003298.1, read on the forward strand.
AACATTCTTTGTGTGCATGTGTGTATCTAAATTCAGTCAGACAACATCCCTGAAAATTTCCCTCGAGCAGCTGAAAGCATGAGGCAGTCAGCACAGTGCTGCAAACGTATCATGCAGACATCCGAAATTTGCTGTATTGGGAAACAACAGTAGATAATAACTGTATGAACAGCCTCATACTAGGACACTGCCTTGGGGCTCTTGTGGCACCAGAATCCCTTCAAGGAGCTCAGAGCCTTGTAATTACATGGCTTTACACACTGCTTGTTGCCATCGTCTTAAGGGCTTGTCACAGTACCTGTGAAATAGTTTTCTTAGAAGTGGAGGGTTGGAAATGCAGCTAATGATAGCAAAGTCACCCTCCTCAAACCACAGACAGGGAAATTCCTGATGACTCTGACCGCCCTGTCCTAATTCCCAGTTCATATTTTGTCCCTTTCTGGGCAAGATCCAAAAGCTTGATATGCCTGGGGTAGACGCAACCAGGTCCTCCCAGAGCTGGATGTGATTAAGCACAGCCTTATTTATGCAGACCTTAGGATGTGTCTACGCATGCATCTTTAATGCTGTTGTGGCCAGTAACAAATACAATGGCAAATTCTCATTCAGTCAGAAAAGAAATACCCAACTATCAGGCCGTACCTGTTGCCACAGTGGCTGAACAACAAGTCGACAGCTATATTGTCAAATGCAGATCTCTATATTGAAAGGTTTCGGTTCCCACTCCTAAGTGATTATGGAAAAAGGACTCACTTGCCCACTTCCAATAAATGAGAAACATGTTTCTTAGAGGCAGTATGCTTCCTATGCTTGTAGTGCAGTGAAGCTGTTGGCTAGTCTACTATTTTTGACATGCAGCTGTTACACAGAAACATCTGATAGTTTCTTTTCTTCAGGCTCAGTTGCTTCAATGTCAGGAAACAGCTTTTGGTTTCAGTTCTTGTAAGATGTGAACAGGTATGGGAGGCCAGCGTGATACCACAGTAACACAAAACAACCTCCTGCAGCCTGCAGAAGAAACTAGAGGTGCAGAGGAGTGTAGGCTGATCCGTTCCAAATTCTCATTACAAATATTTGCTTTGATGTAAAATAAAATGTACTAAATGGCTAGTTAAAAAAAAATAATCACAAATCAGAGTGATATGTGTGGTTGTGTGGGTTTTTTCCACTGTGAGACTGGGGAATGAGTTCATTGACTTACAAGGCAACATACTGATGCTTCAGGTAAGAGCAGCTTCTCACCAGTAAATGGAAAACTAAAAGTTCATCCAATGACCAGTAACACAGAAGACTTAATTGCACATTGGCATAGGATAAAGCTGCTCCAAATCTGTAATACTATGAAACATAAAGGCAGAAGTGGGAAAGTTAAATGAAGGCATTCAAGTACCTAGGATGGCTTAGGCCAATGACCAAAGCTTGTATATCAATTTAATATAAAATATAGGAGAACAATATACAATATTTTGCAGGATCTACTGTCACTCTTACTTGGGACTCCAGAAGAGGAGGGTTAGCTCTCTTTGAGACAAGCTCTACCTGGGCAGGTGATATGCTAAGAAATCCAGATGCCAGCCATAGAAATCATGGAGACAGCAACACGTCTTAAAGCCTGCTCAATATATATTTCTTCTTTAAATCCTGGCAATAACTGCAAAAACCGCAGGCGATAAGCAATTCCCTCTCCTCCCCGCAGTGAGAGCAGTGCAGTTCAACCCTTGCTCTGCAGAGTGTGTATGGGTTTTTTTGGAGGTTTTGGGTTTTGTGCGTTTGTTTTTTTCTAAACCTCAGCTGACAAGAGCTATAGCAATGTGGTTCTGTATCAGGCTTGAAGCCTTTGGCTTCCACAAGCTGTGGCTTATGCTGTGGAGAAAGAAAAGGTGAACATCCTTTCATGTGAGACATTTTTATGCTGAAGCTAAGAAAGCTTTAGAGCGAAAAGGTGGCAAAGCTGCTTGCCTCACACAGTGAGGAACCTATGTCAGTAAACCAATGTTAATTTGCAGTACTTGGGCTTGGGAGCACCCCAAGTCTTCCTGGACTGAGCCAATTGAATATGGTCATTACCTAGTTCCTATGGCAAGAAGCCATTACAGGTGTTGTGTCTGCTATAATGCCTTTCCTTCATGTGGGGAAGTGGGCTGAGCGTTTTGGGCAGGATAGCATTTGCAAACCTGGTTTTCACTTTTAGGAGCCGTTTGTCACCTTTGCTCACCGCTGCAACTTGTAACGTAGCTCTGGGGCAGCCAGCGCGGCATAGCTGGGGCAGGGGGGACGGGGGGACTGTGAAACCTGCACAACGATGGCACGGGGATGAGTCAAGCTGACACGTCCCCTGGGCATCCAGGTGGCATATGTGCTGCAGCTCACCGTGAGCAAGATGTGGGTTGAGCCTTGTGTACCCAGATCTGCAGGTCAGCTCCAAACAGCTTTAGGAAGAGGCTACTGCTGTTGTGTCTGTGGATGCTTCAGATGGTGGTTTGTCAGCTCTGGCACAGAACCAGCAATAACAAAGCAGGTTTGTGACTGTTCCGTCTTGTGATCCTGTCTAACAGCCTCAAGCGACCAGCCACTGCATTTGGGAAGATGCTCGGAAAGGCCCTGGGTTGTGTTCAACCACATTTTCCCTAAGACCATTGGCTGACCATACTCCAGGCTGAAGAATTGCCTTTGCATTCACCTGGTGTCATTTTTTCCATGCTCTCTGACAGCAAAATGTGCCTGCTGCTTCTGGAGAAGCCCATGACACCTTGTTCTATTCTTCGAGACTGAGGTTGGCCAGGAAAGGTCACTGGTGTATCCTCACATCTGTGGACTCAGACATTTAAGGGCCTTGCTTCCACTCTTCCCTTCATCAGGGGTCAGCTGCATGGGGAGGTTGTCATTCCTACCTAGAGCCTCAAACACTTGGGTTTGGCTAATAAGTAGCTAAAGCAGAGCTGTAATTTATGGCTGCCCATGATGATGCAAAAGGGTAGCAGCTCAGTCCAGAGTAGACTCAGGGCAGAGTAGACTTATGCATGCTGATCTGCTTGTTAGGCTCCTAAAACAACTTTTGTTTTGTCTAGCTCTACATCACACCATGTCTTTAAGGAAAGGAAATCCAAACCTGGGATATAAAACAGAAAATTTGTCTGCTTTAAAAATGCTCCTGTAATACACTAACTGAGGTAATGGCTACCTCCATTTGAAAGATGGCTGATTTCTTTTTCTTCTCTGGTTTTTTTCTCCTATTTTTTTCCAGCATGACAAGAAACTGATGGCTGAAGGAAGAAAAAAGGATATAGTTTATTCTCTTTGGGCTATTCTGCTTCTGACCGAGGCAAACGCTCGCTTCCTGCAAACACAGCTAATCCTCTTTGTCTGGATATTTTATTAGCTGAAGTTTAAATCCTTGAACCCTCACTTTATCATGTGTTTCCCTTTACTGATGATGTCACCTACCCATGTTCATCTAATGAGTCACTTACAGCAGCCAAACATAAGTGCCGGTAGGATATAAGGCTCTGCCAAGAACTTCAGCCTCCTAACACTTACCTTATTACTTGATGAAATACGAATATAACTTATGTACTAGATGATATCCCCTGAAACATAAAGGAGGTCGTTGAGAGCCTATAATTACCTCCTAATTACAGGAACTGAATGCAACAGGAGTTGTTAGTAAAAGGGGAGGGAGGATTGATGCTGGTTTTGCGGTGTAACCAACAACAAGTGGGCCGTTTGACAATTATTTTCTTCCTAAACATTTCCATATGTCATTGGGCATAAGAATGTCATTGTAAAGGACCAGCCCCCCGATGTCCCCTTTCAAAAGTGAGAAGAAATGCACTGGGCATTGTGTAACTGATGATGTCATCATGGAAAGCCAACACTTTTCTGCTTAAGACCCTGAAAAAGAAGGTAGGGAAGGAAATGGAAAATATGAAGCAGCAAATCGGACAGATGGAGAGACCAAAGGAGCTGGGCAAAACCCTGCAGGACAGATGACTAAGCTTTCCATTCCAAGTCAAACAGCTCCATTTGGGACAGCAACAGGTTTTCATTTAACCTGCCTAAATTTTGTGAACATGCTCTGGGCTCTCTACAAGAATGTGGCTACTGTCTGTATTTGAGACTAGGCAGGCAGCCTGCTTTTTCCACTTGGCTACCTTTGCATAGTATGTCAAAAACCTTACGTGGCTTTGGTAGGAGAACTTGCTCTCAATCCCACTGGGTATCTGGAATATGCACTTAGGTGTGAGAGCAAGCATGCAGGGAGGTCTGAACCTCCTAATTAAATTGTCATGTTTGGGACTCACCCAACAAAACTGGACAAAATCTGCTCTTAGATTTGAAGAATGGAATTTTCCAAAGAGTTTCAGCTGTGATCCCAAAGAAACCAGTGAGACCAGAGTTGGGCTGTCCTCCGAGGGCAGTGTTCAAACTCCGGTGTCCACAGGGAGGTGTTTCACGGGAGGATCTCCTGTGTAGGATGTGCTTGCTGGGCCTCTTTGGCTGGGCAGGGGCAAAGGGTTTTTCATTTCCTCATGGCTGTAAATCTCCACTGCACCAGCAGTTGTGGAAAGTGACTATAAAAGAGGGAAAGGCGAGGGCAGTGAAATTCTCAGTACAGAAATATTGAAGAAAATACTGAAATTTAAAATGAAAGAGTAGGGAACCTACAAGTCAATATTACAACCCTTCCCTCCTGAACTGAGTTCAGAAACTTGGACTAATAATAGTAACAACAATACATTAACAACAAGAGTAATTATACTAACCCAGTAGAAATGGGATTTTCCACTTCAGTGATACCAGTTAATCTGACTGGGAGGTGCAAAGTGTCTATCTTTCAGGCAGTGATGGCCCTTACAGAAAAAATGATATTTAGGAGGAGGAGGAGGACAAAGCAAGGAAGAGTGTGAAGAACCAAAGCTCGTCTTTACCTGCTGCTTCTCTAAGGTGAATGCACAGCGACTTTTGCTCCGCTCTTGTAATCCCTGCTACATTGCTGTGCTGTGCTGACCTGAGCTGGGCGATGCTGTAGGGAGGAGAAAGTCAGGTGTTCAGGATGCCTGTGACCCTTTCTGAACCCTCTGAACTCCTACCTCCTCCTTTCCCGTAGGCTTTTCCTATGCTTTCTTCCTTGCCAGCCATCCTGCTCCTGTCCCAGGAGTGACTGAAGCGTGGCTTTATATTTGGTTCCAAATTTGAAAATGAAGGGGCTGGCTGACATCTTCATGATGTCAGCAAGCCAAATATATGAGGGTGACCATATTCAAGAGCCCGATGAGCTGATAGGGAGGAGTGGGGTGGGGTGGGGTGAGGGGAAAGACCAATGTAGACCATCAGGTCCCACTGGAAGTAGGAGTCAGTCACTGAGTCAAACGGGAGGATTTGCCCAGCTGTTTTGGACCGATTTTCCTTTGCCTTTTCACATTTTTTAAATATAATGCTGTATTTCTTTCATTTATTAATATATCTTTTTTTTCTTTTTTAAAATTTTTTTCCCTTCCCCCCCCCCCTCTATTTTTTTTTTTTTTTTTTAATTTTATAATTGGGATTTCCTTACCCCCTGCCACCTGTTCTCTCCTTCTAGAGCACAGGATGAACTGTTTTCTGGAGGCACTGTATCAAGCAAGTTATTNTTTTTGAGTCAGCTGCTGGCTGCTCGGCGCTGCTGATTTTAGTGTTGAGAAACAGGACTCCAGAAGCCAGTTGGAGGGGTCATTGTAGAAAAGAGAGACTTGCAGATGGTGCAAACGCCCAGTGATGGTGTCGCAGAGCCTTTGTGGTTAGGTTTATGGCTGTTGTCGTCAGCTGAGCTGCACTGTGCTGTAGACCATATGATCTGAAAGAAGTAACCCCAAAGCTGCTCTGTAAATCAGAACCACAGAGTAAGAGCCAGGCCAGGAGCTGTGGGAGGGGATGAGGTAGAGGTGCAGCGGCGTGGCAGTCCTGAGCAGCTGAAGCAATGCTCTTCTACTATAATCTTTAGCCACACTTTCAAGGCAGAAAGCAGCGGCAAGTGAAGGAATAAACAAAAAATTATCTTTTCACCTAACAAGTATAAACCATGAAATTCATTGCCACAGTTGATTCAGAAATTATTTCAAAGAAGGCTTTTGCAGACTTATAGAAGATAAATCTGATTGGATTCATGGTAGCTAAAGCGATGCTCTAGGATGGCTCAGAAGTTCCCACACACAGGAACCTGGAGCAGATATCACATCTAACGTGTGTCTAAGCATTTGCTCCTGGTCATGTTGCAGACAGGTTACCAGGTAGGCAGTCCTTGGGTCTCACCCAATACAGCAGCTCTTATGTTACCAAGTACCCACCATATCAGGAATGGAGGAGGTCAATGCATCTAAGGTGACGTCATTAAAGTCAATCTGTCTAACAGCAGGGACAAAGAAGGAAAGAGGGCCTCCTGTGCTCCAAAGGGGTTGATGCATACCATCCCCAACTCAGAGGTCACTGCAATTTTCTCCACTGTCCCTGAGAGGTTTGAAATGAAGCCCATAGCAGATGGGAGAGAATGACTGCGAGGTAATCTCAGCGGATGAACAGTGGAAGGCATGGGTGTGCCACACGTCATGAGGATGTCTTGCAGATGTTTCTACAGGCCCCTCTGCAGTCATTCTTTCCTTCAGTGACTTGACTCCTACACTTCAGTTTCTTGCAGATGTGTTCTCCTTATGAAACTGGTGGCTACATCAGATTTGCCTGCAAACTCTGTGAACCCAGAAGCCCTCCTTAACGGCCCCATCTTACAGTCTTCCTGCTTGTGATTGCATGAGAAAAGAGGACACACCTGTCCTGCAGAAGACATTCTACTCCTTGTCCTAAGGAGCACACAGGAACTTCCATGCTGGAGAAGAGTGGGTCCCTCTACACTGGTTAGGGCTGATAGCTGCCCTTGTCTCCATCTGCCAGTGGCCGGGCAGGTTGTCAGTGCAGAGGAAAAGCAGCTTCCCACCCAAAGCAAGCCCAAGTGAATAATGGGAGAAGTGGGTGTTGCTAATGCTGTCACCCTGCTACTGTTCTTTTAGACTGTGGAGGACCATACTCACATAAAAAGATTTACAACTAAATGGTGGCCGAACCGCTCAGTTTCACTGGAGGGGAAGCAGGAGCAAAGCTCCCTTTCTCCTGTTACTTGGGACTGATGAGTCATGGCCAAAGGGTGCTGCCTCACTGCAGGGAAAGGAGAGAGCAATGGTAAGGTGGGCTCATGGGGTCTGCACAGCCCAAATGCCCTCTTCTCCAGTGTCCCCCCAGCTGCTGCCTCCTACACCCCATGGCAGGACAGGATCCAGCTGCAAACCTCCCCCATCTCTGTCTCACCACAGCAGAGAAGATCCTCATCACCCCCACCGCTGCCAAGGCAGTTGTGGTCCACACTGCGGGCAGCAGCATCACCCACTGCTCCCCAGCAGAACAGCCAGCCTCGGGCAGCAGCATGGCTTTCATGTCAGGCAGCGAAGCAGGGGAGTCAGCGATATGCTGCAATAACACGGACGGCTCACTCTCACCTCATCGAGAAAATGGCAAGCGTGCAAGAGCTGCCTTTGGGTGCCAGCAACCGGGGAGCTCATGTCAGGTGCTGCATCTGGTAGCACTAAAAGTGTCTCAGAGCGGAGTGCTGTCTCTTAGCGTCAGGCAAATTCTGGGAAACCTGCTCCCAAGAGAGCCCACCTATTTCCTCTTTGAAAAAGTTCACCTCATTTCAAGGAGAAAGAAACACTCTGAAAAGGTGTTGGGGGAAAATTAGACAATAGGACTTCAGACTTCTTCATTTTGGATAACGTCCTACAAGAAAAAAAAAAGAAGGAAAACTCATTAAAGGGGTGTAGGCTCCCAAACGAGCGTACACCAATGTTGCCCAGGCGTCTGAATGCTATCTGCTGCCTATGCACCCAGCAGCACCCAGTGTGCTGTTGCTGCTGCTGCTGCAGGGAACAGCTGCATCCAGGCAGCACCCAAGTGTCTGGGAACTGCCCGTGTAAAGAGATTATTGTTTGTCCTTTGACATACAGGGCCATTACCTATCTAAGCAGCCTTGGCTTCATACTGGGCATTATGCTTAATCCTATTTTTCTAAGACAAATGGGATTATTCTGTGAGAGTTCATCATTATTAACTTCATTGAATGAATTACTGAGACAAAAGATACACAGTGATTTCTGGTCCCTTGATATTAGATTGATGTAGCTGACTGGAATTTGCTGATTTCTTCATGAATTCATTTGATGGTGTCGGTCCTTCTCTCAGCAAGAGAACATGTGTCTCTAGGCTGTAGATCAGGATTTTTTTTCCTTTTGCAACCATAAATTCCTACTGGTGTGTTTGCAGCTATTTATTATTTCTTTTGGGAACTACCATTGCTTATAGAAAATGTCTGATGAACGTTATGTGTAAGGGCAAGGTATGATTTTATGAAAAGCTGTTTACATGTGTATTTCTCCTCACTTGGCCCCAGCCACCCATGCTTGAAGGAACTTTGCTTCAAGCTTTTCCATTTTGAATTCCTTTCTTTTGGGTTCTACTCTTTTTGTTTCATTTCCAGCCAAGTTACATCTCGAGCAAGTTTAAAAGACCTTTTTTTCTTTTGTGATTTTGATTGCTACAATTTTTATTTTTCCAACATCTCAACCTAAATTTAGAGATTCTGATGCCAAAGATAATGATGGTATTCCCTTTGATATTGAATCATCTGGTTCTGCAGCATCAAATAATTGAAATTTTCTTTAGTGCTCCAAATTCTGTGAAGGCACACAGGTCTCTGAACATACTGCTAAATCCAGAACATTTGCTATGCTTTGTTTTAGCTTTATACATTGGGCTTGGCTTGATTTTCTTAGGGCTATAGCGTTGTGAGGATTAGATTCACCTTGCAGGAGAACTGTTAAAGACTCAGATTTAATGAGGCTCCTAATAACGTGATATGATATTCTGTGGAGGGAACGGGAGCCACCGGGAGTTCTCAGAGAGCTTCTCCTGAGAGACTGAGTTTACCATTCCTGGACTGCAGGTATCAACTGTCCACACCCGACCCCTTGCATGTGCCCCTGAATGGGTGGTGGCATCCTATTCTGCATTTGCAGAATGACATGTGGCCATTTCAAAAAGTTTGTGTCTGGCTAGGAGTACAGAAGGGCACAGGTATCTGCTCAGTGCTGGCAAGGTGGGGGTGCCTTCCCCATGTGGTTTCTTCATAAGGCGTTAAGGTGAGCCATAAACTTTGATTTTAGGATCTCTGGGGCAAGGAACATCTCTTTGATCTGGGCTTGTACAACCCCTTGGACAGAGAGGATCCTACACATTAACTGTAACTGTGAGCTGCTACAGCAACACAAATAATACATCATTAATAGTCATAATTATGATGGGCAGACTGCTGAGTTTGGATTCTTCAGGCAGATCTCATGTCCCATGGAAATGTGTGGCACATTTCCCATCGGCTTCAGTGGGGCTGGGATGCAGCCTTTCCTTTCTGGCTGTATGCTGCTTTGCAAATGGAAAAATATTTGAAGTTCTGTTTTGGTGCCTCAGACTCTGCTTCCTTTCTGCTTTAAGAACACTTCTCTTCAGCCAAAAGTTTCCTTTGTCTCATAGCCTCAGGGACAAAAAAAAGGAAAAGAAAAGCTTTCTCCAAATAAGAACATGAGCAACAGAAGTGTTAGGAGAAGGGATACACTTATGATCCAAAAGAAAAGAAAAAAAACTTTTCCCACTGTCTAGATGTCCCAGTCAAGGCCAAAAGAAAGCAGTCAGCTTTGCCAACAAAACCCTAAGGAAAAGAAATAAATGACATCCCTCTGGTGCCCCTGGACGTATGAAGTATCCGGCTTTGCTGCTGTTCTGCTCCCCTTCTGCTTCCAATGCAACAGCTGCCAAATTTGTCCTGCCTTGTAGGCATAACACATCAAGCTCAGGGAAAAACCAGGTGCTGAGATGAATTCTGGAAGTCCCACAAAGGGAGGAGAGCAGCGTGAAAGAAAACACAGCTATGTTAAGAAGCTTCCTTCTAGGATAAAAATAGATGGGCACACACAGGAACTGAAAAACCTTCACTTCTGTTTGCTTTTTCTGTTTGATTTCTTTTTATCTTCTCTCACCTTGCCCGTCCCCTTTCCTATCCCAAATGCATACTTGTGTTTCCCATCACAGCTCAGCTATCTTTCAAGGCAAGATATTTTGGACTTAAAAAGAAAAAAAAATATAAAATTTAGGAGTTATTTCCCAATGCATAAAATGGCAAACTCCCTTAAGGAAAAACTGAATGCTTAATTTTGCAGTGGAAGCCTTGCAAAATCAGGTTTTCATTTCCGCTGACTGCTTTGAGTGGAAAACTGCATAAACACAAATACATATGGTACATGAGCACGCGCACACACACACATATATACGTACTAGTTCCTCAGCTGCTGAATACTTTCAGCTTGAAACTGCAGCTTAAGAAGTGAAGTTTTACCAGGGTGGATTTTAAATTACGAGATAACACAGAAAGATAAATTCTCCCTTGGTGGTGTTCCTTTCATTTCAACCAGTTACACGCTCTTTGCCTTTTAGCTAGCAGCCCTGAATACTGTTTTGCTTTTAGAAGTGTATCTCTGAATGCCAGGAGGACGAACCACTGATTCCCACCTTGACGGAGACAGTAAAGAGAAGAAAATGCCACTTATTGCATTAGAGGAACAGGAGAAGAGGGAGGATGGGCTAGGCTGCCTTCCTGTATGCGCAGCAAACTTATGCACCTATTTTTCCCAGAAGACAAACAGCACCTATTGTCTTAAAATTTTAAAGAAAAAGAAAAAAAAAAAAAAAAAAAAAAAAGGAAAAAACCCCCAAACTTCAAGGAACCAGGAAGCTCTTTTTACCAGGAATCAGAGGCTGGGGAGCTGGCTGGGTGCAGCCTGCCTGCAACACCCACCCAGCCCAGCTGCAGCCTATCTAACACAAACATCGCAGCGGTGGCCGTTTGCCCAGAAACAGCATCGGCTGCCGGAGCCCTCCAACGGAAGGAAGCCAGAGCACGCCCCGGCCCCCCGCCGCAGCCCCCCAGAACTCCGCTCAGGAGGCGGGAGGGGTGATTGGCAGCTCCCAATGGGGAGAAGAGCAGCGCCCATAAACATCGCTGTTATTTTCTTAGGTGAAGAGGCTTTCCTCCGCTTCCTGTGATCAAAAAGGGTTGTTAACAGTTCCTGTTAAAAGCCAGCGCTCGCAGCCTGTAACTTTACACGTGGGCTGCATTAGAAACAGGAAAGATGATTTTTTCCTCAGCGTTAAGGTATTGCCAAAAGCCTTACGTTAACCTGAGTATTTGGATTTTAAGTTTTCCTCGGTAGGTTTCACACAGCAGTCAGGTTTGGTAGGGAATTGAAAGGACAAGTGAATCTTAAAGGGACCAAAACTTACAGCTGCCACCCCTATACTGGAGAAGTAAGCTTAGGAAGCTCAAGTAATCTGTAGGCCATCCCTACAGATTTCGTTTCTTATTTGCTTTTTTTGACACCCAATATTTTCATCATAACCCACTTGCAAAATTTCTCTCTGAGGTCTCCCAGGTATGGAAATACCTGCAAGAAGTCATGCCAGCTGCCAGGTAGCACTGTAAAAACACAGTCATACGGTGTTTATTGAATCTTCAGAAAGCTGAGAAAATCAGAACTCAGGGATGGATCCATGAGACTTCAAACAGAAACTGAGCAAAGTATTTAAGAAACACTACAGATGCTCTCAAATTCATAGTCAAGCCTAGCACTTCTCTTTGACTGAGGTCTGCGCTAGAGCCATCTTTTTACTTAGGCTTTGTCAACACTGGCTGCATCCCAAGGTGTGTGTTTGTGTGACAAGATCACACACACAGTGAGGAACAAATTATTTTTTCATGCAAAGTGAGCCCCAAGCCTGCCAGATTTAAGGTGGCTTTGTCCAGGGTGTTCAAGTGTAAGCTGGGACCGTTTCAGCTCAGAGGCCTTTGAAGAGTGTAATATGCCGTTGTACTTCAGTGAAATCATGAATTCTTCCTTTCATTTCCACAGCAGAAGCTGTTGGTGTCTCACCAAAGGGTGTCTCAGCAGCAGGCAACCACGAAGAAGGTACCAGCCTCTGGAAGGGTGGCCAAATCTGGCTGGTGACAAAACTGTGAGAGGTTTCACTGGAAATCCTTTCTGTCTCACTGATAATTTGAGTCAAGTGACATTCGTTCACCCCCCTGACCCCCAGGCCGGCTGCGACAGCACTTTGTAGAGGACCTTTGCAGTTTTCTTGGTCAAGCTCGTGTGCTGTGAACAGCCGTAGAGAACATCAATTTGTTATTTGTAAACAGGGATCGAGGGGGTTTAAAGAAGCTTTTGTTCCTCTGCAAGCAGTTGTCAACCATGGAAGTGCTTTTTTTCTTCCCAGGGCTCATTTGGACATGCATTCCCAGGGGATGCATCTGACCCCTCAGAGATGTGGCCTGCTGCCAGGGGCATGCACTTGGCTTCTGCCATCTGGGCAGCAGCAGCCACTCTGCGCCGTGTTGGCAACAGCTCTCCAGTGGAGACAGCAAGTCTGGGAGCATTTTCTTCTAGAATGGCATAGTTTGGCCATGATTCCTCATATAGACACAGCTCCTCGCTGAGGCCCCATTCTTGCAAATATTTATGCCCATGAGTAATTTCAAGAGCATTAGTAATGAGTTGAGTGGGATGAGTCCCGGGTTCACAGCAGACACTGAGGAAAGCAATCCTTTTGTAAGAAGGGTTTACATACATGCGCAAATGTCTTTTGCAGTAAGGATGGACTTAAGTATGTGCTTAAGTGCTTTTTGGAAGTGAAGGATGAGAATTTCCTCACTGCCTGGGTTCCATTTTATTTGCTGTCTATTGACAGATATTTTGTGAGGGTTACCCACACTCTTTGTGTAAAATTAATGGTCAAATGATTTGATTTCTGATTATATTTGCAGTTCTTCCTCCCTCTGAATATAATAAAAGCCATTACAGCCATTATTCTCTTTTACATTTGTTGTACAAAAAAATACATTCCAGCGCCGAGACCTGAAAGATCAGCTTTTTCCTAAAGCACATTTTGTCTGACTTATAAAAGTTTTACGGGTTATAAAACCCCTGAAACAATAAGTTTCTGATGGAAATGATGACTAGAGAAAAACTAGCAGGTGTTGATGTAATACTCCTAAAAGCAGGGGACATGGAAATCTAGCTCAGCTAAAAATATGCACGTTTTTATTTCTTCATATTACATCTTTAATACCTTAGTTCTTCAAGCTGAACAGCAGCAGGAGATCATAGGAATCCCGGGTGAGTTTTTGTCTCAGCTTGTGAACTCTTAGCAGGCAATGTGTTTGCACTTAGGAGCAAGCAGCTTCCTAGAGAGCTAGCACCACATCCTCAGCTGGTGTAAACTGGCATAGCCCGAAAGAAGTCAAGGGAGCTGATTTAATAATTGTTAAACACAATAAGACACATCTCTGTTTTGAATTGCATAATTCAGTGCAGCCTAACGTGAGTTTATTGCTGTGGCGGTCTTTACAAGTATTGTCAGGCTATAGGAAAAAAAGGGCAAATCCCCTCGGTTAACCTGTTCAGGTTGGGTTTGCCTATCCAGTCTTAGATCCCCGGGATCCATATGTTGGTGAAGCCTGCGTTTATTGTGCAGACACGTGGTCAAATAATGATGCTAGCCACAGGCCTCGGCAGCACCTCTGTATGCTGATAGCTGCCTCTTCACTAAATCCATTCCCCGCAAGTCCCGCACACACGATGGATTTGAAACCCATCCTGAGTGATCCCAGCAAAGCGGAAGCATGTAAGCGAGGTGCCTGAGGTTGGCCGGCAGGAGAGCCCCTGCTGCGCTCCTCACCTAGGCTGCATCTTCCCTGGGGACACACACCGTATGTCATTATCTCTTTTTTCACATGTTTCTCTCCTTGTCTTCACTTTCCTTGCTGATAAACTGCAGGAAACTGCCCCAGCTGAGCTATTTTAAGACATGAATTTGTGATATATGTATATGTATATAAAAACATCCTTTGCTTCACCTGAGCAGAAATAGGAGTTCAGATTCTGCTGCCATCACAGTACAACCGCCTGGGGAAGTGATGCTGTACCAGCTGTGCAGCTCGCCTTCCACGAGGGCTTCTCGCTGGGCCCCGTTTCTGCCCGCTAATGAGGGCCCTGTATGTTTGTGTTCCATTAGAGCCGCCGATAAGCGCTTCCCCAAAAGGACAGCCTCGCTGATTGTTGTGTGCTCTTCACAGGGAAGAATACAAATACAATAATGAGCTACAAATAAATATTATGAGCTGGGAACTGATCATGTCTTTGATTTCTCTCCTGGCTGAATGTATCCAGCTGTGACCTCCGCTTTTTTCCCTCCAAGTCCAGGGAGTGAATCAGCAGTGCCCCGAGAGATTACTGCTGAACCCAAATCCTCCCTTTGCTGCTTTAACGGTTTGTTCCTAAATGTTTGCCATGGAAATTATTTTACAGAATTGGTGATTGATGAATCAGTGCTACGCAGGGAATCCCCTTGAACCCCTCATGGATTGACTCATCTAACTGCTCATCAGGTCCACCTGCTCAGGGCATAACTGTGGTATAAATCCACACTCCCTTACATGGCTGAGGATCCCAGCTGGGGTGGCACATGCTGCCTGTTGGCAGTGTGGAAGTGGGTTGTTTGTTGACCTTGGGTTTGTGTCTCATGACATTGCCTGGTTCTGAGCAGTCCTAATTCAGTGTTAATCTAGGAAGGACCTGAACTGCTTCAGCTCTCAGTAAGGTGGCACAGACAGATGATGACCCTGATCAGTGGGTTTTACACACGTGCAGGTAACTGAAATATCTTCACCAACGAAACCAAACAGAATAGCTCTCTTGTGATTCAGTTCTAAAATATCCTTGTATTTCTTCTGAGGAAGAGAGGAAGAATCAACTGGTGAAGTTGAAGTCAATCTAGAAGGCACATGGTAGATGGCTGAGAAGCCAGAACGTCAGATATCTCTGCTGCCAGTGGGCACACTTAGAGAGTCCAGTCCTCTCAAAGGCTGTGCTGTGAGAAACATTTTTTCCCCTTTATCCTTCTCAATGACACTGATTTATTTGTGTTCGCGTGGTCCTGTGGTGACAGTCCCCAGAGCTCCTGTACCAGTCAAGGATGATCAGAATGTAGTTAGAGGATAACCATTCTTGGGACTTGTAATGAACACTGTTAAGCAGGTCCCTGCAAGAAAATGAAGTGATTCAAATCACAAGGCTAGACTCTTTATGGCAAAATCTCTTCTCTCTCCTCTCAGAGTCCCAGGAAAGGGCCATAGGAGTATAGCTCCTGACTCAGAGTGTAATGCAGCTAAATTGCATAGTGATACAGTAAGCAAAGACTGAAAGTAAGCAAGCGGTGGAGTGGAAAGACATTTGTTGAGATGGGGCAATGAGAAAGCCTTCGATAGAACTGACTTATTAATGTCTGTACGGAGTTTGCCTTAAATTTCAAGCAGAGGTCACCTCTCAGTGACAGCACTGGTAGGCGGTGTGTGGGAACAATTTGGTTGAGTGGAAGGTGCTGGTCCCAAAACCATAAGGTTAGGAATGCTGGAAGAATGAGGAAAAGAAGAAAGAAATAAATCCAAATCTCTTGGGTGGAAGACAGTTTAGAGATGAATCACTATGACTCTGGCAGGCATAATACAGAGATACATGATGGCATCATGATCCATCCAGCTTTGAAAAGAACCCAGTCCTAGTGTAGCATGTAAATAATCACTATTACAGCAAATGTGGAGCCTGCCAGATGTTCCATGTCTAGTTTTCCGCAGAAGTATCCTTCAGAGACCTGGGAACATGAGGCTGAATCTGCTATGTGGAAGTGAGTGTGAGTCTTCCCAGGGACCTGCCGAGGGTCAGACATACAGGGGGCATCTAAGTGTCAGGGAAGACTGGGGGCTCGTAGGTACACACGGAAGATTTCTCCTTTCCTGCTCGTAGGGATGTCGTACCCCTGGCAGAAGTGAAGGTGAAGATATGTACCTGGGGTTCATGGGGAGGAGGTCAGGTTCCTCGTGTGGACCAGTGATGGCTGGCACACCAGCATCCCACAACATGGATTTAGCACCTCCAAACAGCTTGAGAAATGCTGACTGCTGGTCCTCAGCTGTGCCGCATGTAGCCATTGCTTTTGTGTCTTTTTGGAACGTTTCTTCTGTCAGTTGGTCTGTCTCATGCCTGTGACTTCTCAGAAAAGTCATCTTCCTTGGAGCTTTTTGAGTCTCTGAGGAAAATGAAAGCAAAATAGAAGATCCATTGAAATTGGCAAATTTTACTTTTAGTGTTAGGGCAGGATACCAGCAGTTGAAATCCAATTTGTCCTCACCAACATCTCCAGTTGATTGAATAATTGAAAAAGTTAATAGTTTAGAGTGTGAGTGAAATTTTTGGACATTTTGGCCTTGGTCTAATACTGAAAACAAATTGGGGAAAAACTCCAATCGACTTCAGTTAGGCCAATGCTGGGCAGTTTTGAAAATCTCACATGAAGGTCTGTGGGGCAGGGACTCTGTTATGCTCTGAGTCGGTGCCTTCCCAGCATTGCTGTGACATTGCTTAAATGCATTCACTGTTGTGCAATGTGGTTTTACATATCTTTGGCAGTCTCTCTTTTCAGAAAGCCTGGACGTTAAAGGGTAGAGGAGTAAGGCACTCAGATGTTCAAAGCAGGGACTATATCTCCTTTTATCCTGGTCTTTAATCTCACTTGAGGCCAGTTAAGTGCTGCCATAACCCAGCTAACGAAATCTAAGAATTTAGTTTCTTTTTCATAACACACTTAAATTAACAAATAAACCAAACCTGGTAACCCAGGGCAATCTCCACATAAGATAAGACAAGTAGTGGAGTAGTAGGTGCTGCTGCAGCATCGGCAGGACTTGGACATCCCCTCCAGCTCATACAGGTCTAGGGAGCTTTGGGGTAATCACGAGGGCTGTGTAAGTTTTAAAGACAACTGCAGGACTTTAAAGTAAAGATTTCCCACTCCTACACAGCTGCATAAGCTAAATATATCCTTCCTGTTTACTCTCTGTGTGATTTCAGACTAAGCTCCAGTCTATAAAACAAAATGCATCTCTGGCGTCTCTGCTCAACAAGGAGCAGCACAGCCCTGGTTAGTAATGCAGCATCGTCTGACTGTCTGCCTCTGCCAAAGCTGGCAGCAAAACATGCTTCGGGCAAGTTCAGGGGACAGCTGGCGATATCTGGACCAAATCAGTTCTGTGGTTTAGTTCAAACTTAAGGGATAAGGCATATGGTAATGTTCTTTCTCTTTCCTTTTTAAGTAAGCATTTCCATTTGTAATGGGCCATCGATTTTGGAGGCTGCAGACTGGATTCAGAGAGAGAACCTATGGAGTGTCTAGGACACGTTTGGCTTTGACAAAGACTTACTTCCCAGCTTCTCTGTTCATCACAGACTGATAGCTGGTTTCAAATATCTCATGTTTAACTTTTCTGGTTTTCTTAATTTATGATTTTTTTTTTTCCTGAATCTTTCTGCTCATAGCAAGAACCTGTCATAGTCCTGTGAGACCCTCTGCATCCCACTCACAATGCAGAATTACACTTAGTAGTCATGGATGCTCTGGTTTATTCTCTACCCAAAACAGACATCTTCCGGGAGGAAAGGGTCACAAGATGATGATTTCTTTTTGTAAGCAGATGTGAGGAACATGAAAAAAAGCTCTTAATAGCCAGTCCAAAAATGACCAGAGGCACTATTCTGCAATACAGGGCGTACAATCTAGTAAACCCAAACCTCTCTGATGTAACATAGCTATTCCTTACCTACCTCTCCTTTTGTCTCAAACAAAAAGGTCAATTTTTTATTTAAAGAACACTATCAAAGATTTAATGATTGTACCATTGGCCGTAGTTCAAACAATACAGGCAGGAAAGAATGTACAGCTGTCAAGTGTAAACAGAAATGGGTACAGCTCAGAAGTGCTTCAGACAAATCAGTGTATGTCATCGGCTGGTTTTAATTAAGAACAGACCAAATATTCTCTCCCTTCCCCCTCTCCCTTTCTTCTCTCCCCTTCCCTTCCCCCTTTCAGTGACTTAAAACAAAATGATTTGTAGTGTATTGTCTTATTGGTGTCTGTCCTTGTGGAAATAAGCAAATGAATATGGAAATAGCTTGACTCAAAGTTCAAAGCATATTATGACATCCCAAGGAGACCATAAGATCCTAATCTTAAAACTGCAACACCAATAGGTTAGACTTGCACCTTCCCACTTTCTGCATGGCAAGTCTTGCTTCAGGAACAGAACCTCATCACGTTGTTTCATGTTCTTATTTAAATCACTGTCTTAGAAGCAGATTTCAGGTTGATTACCTCAGTCAAGTGAGTTTTCTTCATTATGTGCCTTGTGCTAACACCAGGTCTGGCAGGAGGGAAACCTATTTGCAATACGTCCTGTTTTCAGAAATGAGACATTAACCAATACTTAGTCTCTCCTGGATGGGCCTGAGCCAGAGGCAATACAAAGGAACTGAGGAAAGGCGATGGGTTTTATTTATTTATTTTATATTAGCATCTCTGGATCGCCCCACTTCTGTGTTTTGCTGTTGCTACCGATATGGATCTCTTCTGACTCTGAGACTTCAAAAAGTAATATTCACCAGTAAATACATGTAGCGAGGGACCTGACACTGAAGAAATACCCTTAGCGTTACCCACCTCCTAGTGCTGCAGCACAGAACTGCTGCTCTGAAAGTAACGAACAGCAGTTTATCGTGTTGTGTTTTGGGCAAGCTTCATCCATTTTGTTTTCAGACAGTGAGGTGGTTGTGTTTCCAAAACAGCAACGGTATGGGCTGCACAAACGTTGCAACTGTTTTGAAGGGTAAGCAGGAGAAGAAAAGACACTGTCACAGTCCGAAGTGGATCAGGCCTGATCAGTGACATGCACTTTGACTCAAGGGTGGAAAAATGAAGTCTCCATAAGGAAAAACGCTCTAACAGATGTTTGGGTTTACTTGCTGGCACATCCTATTTCTCTTTGCTGTGAAGAATAGCAATGATGGCAATAGTAATAATGTTATTGATGGTACATCATGAAAGGATTGTAAGGAGAGGGGATGAAAAAAACATTGCCTGAATATCTACTGCAATGGAAACAGTGTGGGCATCTTGTAAGAGGGCACTCCTGCAGTTGCAAGATCAATAGATGTTGAGTGCTTCTTTAGCCTGCTCACTATTGCTGTCATCGAAAGTCCGCTTCTTTTGGGTACCAGATATTTTCTTTGCTGCTACCCTCAACCAAGACAGAAAGGGTGCTTTTTCCTTGGAGAGCAGTTTATAGCTTCCCACATAAAAAGAATTCTTGGTAGACATCATCCCGTGTGCTAATAACCACAGAAAACAGTAGACGTCATTAGCAAATGCAGTATCGGTTATTTCCATATTTGCTCATAACAAAGAGGCAGAAGCAACGAGAAAAACTCAGTTAATTTGTGACCACCAATAGCTCCATACCAACGCTGATGCATGAAAACTGCAGACAGGCTTACCCTGCATGCGACTTCTTGAAACCTCTTTTGATTTGCTAGTTAGAGAAAGCTTTTTCATCTAAGATCACAAGGACCTAAATCACCTGGAAGGCAAAATGCCTCCCACAGGATAGTTGATATTATTTAGATTTTTTTAAATGCTGAATTTTAACTAAAAACCTGGGACCTAAAGCATAGAGAATTGTTCTTGGTTTCTTAGAGCACTGAGGTACAAACTTGCTTTGGGACCAAAGGTAACACGTTTTCTAGATATTAGATGAAGGCCAAGGTATAGGTACTTTTACTATATAGGACATGTGCTACTCTGTGTAGTTACTAAAAGGCTATATGCCTCCTGATCTAGGTCCTTCAGCAGTTAGGGTAGAGGGTGGTTTGTTTGGGTTTTTTTTTGCACTGGTCTCTTATTTAAGTACTGTCAATTAATGCTAAACACAGTGCATGAATCTCTGCACAGGGGCTAAACCACTTTGATATTTCATTTTCCTTTTTGGCATGTCTTCCTCTGCAAAAGAGGATAATAATCACAAACCGATAGTTGGGAGGCAAAAAATCTTGAAAACCTTACTAAGGATACGTGGAGAGACAGCAGATCAGTCTGGACTCTGGCTCTACAAAGCCTAACTTGTACCAGTTCTGAGACAAAAAAGAAGAGAGAAGAAATGCAAACAATCAGAGAAACATGAGATGAATTAAGAAGACATATGGAGATCTTCATGAAATATGGCCTCTAAATTTACTGGGAAACATGTTTCCTATTTGCTTCACACGTTCAAATGTCTGTTTTGTATGCAGTAGAAACAGATTTTCTTGATATTCTGTGGGGGGTTAGTGTAATATGTATATTAATTTATGAAACATAACTCTGCGGTGCACGCATGTATGTATTTTGTATATTAATTATTATAGTTATATATAATATGCATGTATTATATTGCGTTTATTGCATAACGCTTGTACCAGCTTTGGTAAGCAAGCCAATATTTCTACCAAGTAGCATAGACAGAGGCCCCCCAGATGGATCAGAAGGATTGTCTGAAAAAAAGATGTACTTTTTTACAAGGCTCAGAAGCCCAGTAAAACTTCTCTACATCCTCATGCAGCCTCCCAACAGAAAATAAAAATCCTTTATTAAATAATGTGGCCCTTTAGGGAGACATATATGACATCATCTGAACAAATGTACTTGATGAATAACGCATCATGATGCACCACTCTGCAAGTGTGATTATGGAGCTCACTGTGTGGGAGGCCTCCAAAATGGACAAGTTTTCTACGTTAATTTTATTCTTGAAGTTAAAGAGGATCTCAGTCTTTCTGAGAAACAAGGAGGGATTTTTCCCTCTGAAATCCACAGGAACCTCTATGCAAGAAGATTTACTCTTAAAAACCTGCAGATGTATTATGCTACTTTCAAAGCTCCTTTTGACTTACTTTTTTAAGAATCTATTCCAACCAAAACCGACTGAGACAAAACAATGCCTGTATCAGGGGAAAATCAAGTAAAAGAATGAGTTAGTTTCATGATTCATCAAATTCCTTAATTTTTTTTTTAATCTCTGCTGCTTATTCTGTTAAAGTAGAATGCAGCAGTTGTCATGTTCTATAACTACACCAACTTCAGCACAGTTTAAATAAAAATACACCTTGTATTACTGCACGTGAATAAACAACAGGCAAAAGTCTGTATCTACACAATGTCTCCTGTGGATACACAGGGAGCTTGTGGGATGATCCTGTTGGAGGTGGCTCCCAATAACGTTAGTTGTTCAGTTTTTCTCTTCCTGTTGTTGGTAGGTCATCTTTGTGAAAATCATGGGATGACAAGTTGCAAAGAATAAGATCAGATTTTAACACAGGCTTAAAAAAGGAGAAGTCCAACAAACTCAAAACCCCAGAAAATCTCTTCCTTTTTGTTTGTCTAAAGAAATGAAAGATCAGGGAAATTCCCAAAGGCAATCAACATTTCATGTTTTGTTTGCGTTGGCTCAGGTTCATATTTGAAGCTCTATATTTAACAAGCCATCCTGAGAAGGCTAGATAGCCATGGCTAATGGCAATGGAAACAATTTGCCTTTGTGGTGCCTGCAGTGGGGCTGCTGTCGTGGTAAGCCCAGAGCTTTGATGTCTGTCTGACACCGTTCAGAAGCATTACATTAATTAGGAATATAAAACTGAGAACTATTGCCATCTTAATTGAAAGCTCCTACTGATGCCTGATGGAGGCTCCCCCCCAGCTTTGTCAGGCACCACAGCCTGTTTCAGCAAGATGAGCTACAATATTTGCAGGAGCTTCAGTTTTATTGCCATGGGATCGCTGTGTGGAAACAGATGTGAGGAGGAGGCTCTTCCCTCTGAGCTGTCCCGAAATCTGCAGCGTGCGGCCCCTGGATGCCAAGGTCGGCCCTGTGGGCCCATTATTGGTGCTCCAATTAGGTTAATTCCCTTGTTTGTCGTTGCTCCCTGTGCCCCCGATCCACGCTGACCCAAGGTCTTGTCCCAGGGATGCTCCTGCCCCAGCACCTCCCTGGGGGTGGGCATCCCCGCTTGTGTTTGCCCTGCCTTGCGTGGCCGCCCTGGAGCTTCAAGAGCTAGCAGGGCTTCCCCAGAAGTGTACAGAAGTGAGTGCTGTCCATCCCCTGCACCTCTCTAAGAGAGTTTCGCAAGATATTTGGGGTGCCCCTCAGCCTCATTCCAAATGAAAAAGGAAGAACTTCTCCAGCCGGTTTTGCACTCGGCAAGTTCCCAGTTCAGCTAAAACTACAAATGACCGAGAAAGACTGAATTGTTCTGGGGTTTAATTACAACGCACTGAGTTACTGCGTCGTACAGTAGTAAACTACTTGAAATCCAACTACGATCGACAGCATCCAGCTGACAGCTTTTTTGCAGCATGTGCAAAATGAGTTGTGATCGCCAATCTGATTCTAATAGACAAACTATCAGTGTTGAAAGGAAATAAAAAGACACGCACTGTTTCTTTGGGGAAGATGTCAACAAACAAAACATGCAGGAACATTTTGCAATGAGGGGTTCTTTTAATATATTGTAGGCTTTACCAGTGTAGTTTAGAAAATCATAGCCTTTAGAAAAGTACGTCATAAGCTGATTAAGGACTTCTAGAAATAGAGAAAGTCAGGGTAACATGTGGAAACTCGTATTGCCACTCCTGTGGCTACTCCAGGTAAGACATGTAGAATATTTTCGGTGTTCTTAGTTTTGGTGGCACACTTTTGTTTTCAAGGGTGGGGAAAATGTATGAAGTTAAAACTAAAGAAATAGATAACACGTCAAAAAAAATCAACAAAAAGCACTTTCCAGTGAGAAAAAAATCTGTTTCACAGTCATTCTGGTTTGGTTGCCCCCTGTCTTACTTGTGTATGTGAGAGTTTCTCGAGTAGGCTATGTGAACTATGACGCATTACGGGGAAATTCCCTCCATACACCCTGCCCCCTCACCTTCTTCCCATTAACGGTGTGAGCTGGGAGATGCGGTCTGGCAACGGTGTCTGGAAATTGAGGTACCTGTACTACAGCTCGCTGTGAAACATTGCACCAGCATATCCAGCCTAAAATATTTTGCTTTTTTCACCAAAAAAAAATAATTCATATTTGAACTGTTACTAAAAATTTTCATTTTTACTCTCTCTAGTTTGAAGGATGTGGCTACTGTGAAAGCCTGTTAAGTTTCTGTGAGGCTCAAACATTATTATTCGTCCTGTTTTACCCCAAACCAGGACAATATGCTAAAAAATTCATAGGCACTGAAAATTAACAAACCAATCCCAGTAGTCACGAGTAAACAGCAGTCATTTGTGTTCTCTAAATTATATAAGCTAATGAAATATGGCCAGAATTAGTTACATTGTTATACTTTCAAGGGCCTGGGTTTATTGGAAAGAACTTGGTTAGACACTACAGAGTCCTATGCATAAAGAGCTTTGTCCTGTTTTCAGTGAAATTTCTGCCCAATTTACTATTTCCGTGCAATTTGTCCAGTAAGTTCCCTCCTCTTGTAAGCAGCTATTTTTACTTGATACATTTTTCCTGTTCTTGGTTTCTGTGACTTCACTTACATTTCTAAATAGAGTCAAACCATTGGCCTTCTTACTCAGAACCCCAGCAAAATCCATGAAAATGGTTGTTTCTATTTGCAGTAAACAGAACAGGTCAGGGGTGATGCCTGCTGCAATGCTAGTGAAACCAAAGGAGATAGATACACATGGGATGAGCCTAGCTCTCAGAATCACCGTGGTGTTGTAAGGCTCATTGCAATATTCTAATAGCAAATTATTTTCTTAGTTATCTGAAGTTTGTCTTTTCAGCGGGGAAGAGTTGAAGAGAAAAATGCACAAAATTGTGAATGATGGAGGATGTATACCAGAATTAATGTTGTGTTGCTGTTAGCAGCAATGGAAAGATTTCAAGTTGGAGTTTGAAAGTCATGTCAAACGCCAGCTCCACCAAAAATCAGTCTCCACTGAGGGTAGGTACCATATGGACAGACTGAGGATAAGGGGCTGAATCTGGGGGAGGGACGTGGCACCGCCTGGGTGCCTGGTGCATGTCGAGAGCTACGTCCCTTGGACAGGATCCTTGGAGACCAGACCTGGTGAGCGTTAGCCACCTAAGATGGCCTGCAGGAAATGCTGTAGTGCTAGCCACAGCTGCGGCCATGTATCTTTCCCTTCATGACCTGAGGTTAGGTTGAAGATCCAGCTGAAAACTGGATTAGTCCTTTCTCAGAAAGATAAACAAGGAGAAAATGGCAAGGTTGCTCTTCCCTAAAAGTATCCATCTGAGATGAGTAAATTCAGGTTCAAACCCCACCTCTTCATGATCTGGAGTAGGAACATGAACCTAATTCTCCGTTCTCCTGCAGAAGGATCCTAATCATTTGAGTAAATAGCAGAGCATTTCGGGCCAGGACAGTCACTCCTTCACTCCTGTGGGCGCTGTTGAGGTCTTCATACCCCCTGCCCTCGCCAAGATGAAATGCTCTCCAATCTGGTACATCCAGTCTAGTCTTAAAATTTGGGTCTTACATCTTGCTTCTTCTCAGTGTCCTGACATATAAATCCTGTACTGGGATTGGGAATTGATCCTGTCTAGATTTCAGCCCGATGATTCAGCTGTCACATTAACATTATTAAATGGTTCTTCTAGTCTACCAAGAAGTATTGGAGGGTTGTAGGTTAAGGAGCTTTTACAGTTATCTAGTATTTAATTGAACAAGTTACGACACGTATCACTTAAGCAGTTGTCGTCAGAGAAAGTATTAGTGTATGCTTTTACATCAAGGGTATGCAGAGTGTCGTGTGCATATCATATTTAATGTGGTAATAAATGTACAACAGTATATTGAATTCTCATATTCGTAAAGGCAGTTAGATGGAAGGTGTGTCCTTTGTTTAATACCGTTCCACAAGTGCTTCTTAAACAATCAATATTTAATATGTTGCAATTGCATTGTATATTTAAATTGAATGGTTCTTTGGAGCAAATTGGAGGGGCCGTAAAAGTCGAGCTCTGGGCTGAAGGGGTGTATTAGTCACAGTATCGCTGGGGAAGACTGCAGGTGATAAAGGCTATGGGACTTACAGAGCAGCCTTGCAATGCTCCCAGCTCTCACCCGTGGGCTCTTCCAAAGCAGCAGGTAGTCACCCTCCAGAGGCGATGGATAACTCCAACTCTGCTGAAGCCAGTGGGTGTTATTTCACTTAATTCACCTGCCTTTGGGTGGGTCTGAGCAGTAGGGTCAGCTGTAGGTAAAGATAAGTGAGTGACTTTGACTCTGTTATTTTGTCTTTCAATTTCACATCACTGCTTTGCTCACTAACAGCCTAGTTCAGTCCCAGAAGAAATCCAGGGGACTCTTCTCACTGACTTGCATTGCTTTAGGTTGAGACCAGATTATTTGCAGTGAAGTGCCTGTTCACTTTTCCAAAACATATTCAGATTTTTCAACAACCAACACTGATGGTCATTCAAAACAGGGAATGGCAGAGGAACATACAAGCCACAGTGCACAGCGTCCTGTGTGGGATATTATTTAAACTACTCACACGACCACAGGAATAGCTTGAGCCTCTCTGACTGCAACACTTGCTCTTTTGGTTTGTTACAGAGTTAATCCAGCCAGGATGCAGAAATAACGCCACATGACGTGGGTAACTAACTGACCACTACACAGCTGAAAAGATCAGTTCTGCAGCTGAGTGCATTAGCTGAAATTTCAAAGTGTTACCAAAGAAAGAGGGGGGGGGGGGGGAAAGCCAGAAACTCAGTCAAACTGAAATTAACTGTTGAATTTAGAAGAAAATCTGTGAATTTTTTTTCAGTTATTCATTCATGACGAGTCACAAGTTTTGTCACAACTCCAGTGATAAAAGTGGCACCCTAATCATGATATTTAAACTAGTCACAGGACACAGATGACTCAACTGCAGCTCAAAGAGCCTTTCGTTTCTGTCAGACGGAGGCCAATAGCATTCACACAGCTTTTCTCATGTGAGAAATGTTAAGATAAAGCAAATTGAGTTGTTGTGGGCAGTTCTCTGAATGTCAATTCAGTGCTCAGCAGCAATCAAACAAAAATTACTGCTGTTAAGACAGTGGTTGGGAATAAAATAGAAAACATCATTAGGACACATTTTAACTTGAACGCTCCCCTGTCTCAGAGGTAAGTACGAGTGCAGGAAGGATGCGTGGACCGTACTATGGAAGAGCATCCCTAGAGAGGCTAAATAAACTATAATTTGGGGAGGTGGCAGCAGGAAAGGTATCACCGAAAGGGGGTATGCAGTTACAGCTACAGCAGGAAGAAGCGACTGGAGGAGGAACTTGCCATCACATGAGAGATGGGGGAGAGTCAGGCACAGGTGTGGGATATGCCAGAAGGAGGACATTTTCCACACGGCAGTTTTCCCACGTGTTTTTTTAAGCTGTGGAAGTTTCTGCCATCAGATATTGTGGAAGCCAAAGTCTAAGTGGAAAAAAGGGCCATTGGGGCCTATGAAACACAACAGAGCAAATACAACCTCCAGCTCAGGACTTCCCTAAAGCACTGATGGTCAGAGCTGGGGAGGAAGAAGGAGATACAAGAAGACACACCCTTGTACACCCACTATGGTTCTTGTTCGTTTTCCCTAGGTGTCCACTACTTACCGTTGCTAAAAGCGAGATAGTGAGCTAAAAGGACTTCTGCTGTGACCCTCTGTTGACTGTCTTTTAGTTCTTAGGTAAGGCTTAAGGAGAACAAGCTTTTGCTTGGACATGTCCTATTATACCTCAAGACAGAGAAGCTTAATGCTAGGCCCTGGTCACCCAGACACTTGAACACAAGTGACTTCGCACCTATAAGTAGGCCCATTAATTTCCCTGGGACTACTCAAGTGCATAAAATTAGGCACATGCAAAAAGGTTTCCAGATACAGGGACTTAAAACACACTTAGTGCAGCCCCAGCTCAGCAAAGCACTTAAGTATGTGCTTAAGCCCCTGAACTTCAGTGTGTTTGGCTGGGCAGGCATGGACTCGTGGCAGAGCTAAACCAGTGATTTAAAAACATGTAAAACCACGGGATACTTGTTTAAACTCTGATTAAATAAATCAGCAGCCGAGGTTACGGTGCACAGCTTGCTTACTGCAGCTGCAGGTTGATGAACTCCACAGACATGATGACAGAAGAATCAAAATTCTTCTAATATAGACATTTATATCTGATCTTTCCTTTTACTGGGCTCACTAATTGGACAGAAATTACCTTATTTGTGGGCATCAGTTTATCGTAGTCATGATTGTATGCAGCTATGGTTTTACTCCTTAAAATCTCTTCCAGAACAATAGGATTAGGTGAGACTGTCATTAGAGTATTCTGATAAATAACAAGAAAAAACTTAAAAACTCACTGACTGTGGAACAGAGACACTTAAAACAGAATGTAGTGTTTAGCCCCAGGCCTTGGCAACAATTGAAACAAAATGTTTTGAAACAAAGCAAATTGGCATTTTGCTGACTTTTAATGTACAGTCTTTCCAAGCAAGACACCTGGTTCAACTACACAAAACATCTATTCAGAATTATAGTCTGAGCTTTTGTTATGCAAAAGGTAAACGAGGGCAACATGAACTCTGTGGGAGAGTCAGGTTTGGGTTTTTTTTATTTTTCCCTAGGGTAATCTGTCAAGAAGATATTGGTTACTGACAGGAAACCAGGAGACTTTTGAGGATGTGTTGGTTTCTTTTTTGAGGGGTTGGGGGAGACAGTCTAGTGAAAAAAATACACCAAGTGCAGTAAAATACACTAGCTGCATTAACCAAAAGAAATGTTCCCGCATTTGAATATCAGGTTTTATAAAAATGGCTCATGTGTGTGTGCACGCGTGCATGCATGCATGCAGGGGCATACAGGTATATAAGAAGGGGGAATTCACGTATGGAAGAGGCTAGAAAGGTACACATCACGGCATTGTTCAGGTGTTACCTTAACTCTGATGCTCTCAGATGCATTTTATGAGATCCCTCCCTGATGGCAAGCGAGTTGCTTGTGTGTTTCTTTGCATGTCTGCTGGCTTGGGATTTTAAGGAATTCAAAGCATTTGAATCTGATGGATTATGAAGTTTATTAACCATAAAGATGGACCTAACTCTGGAGTAACTGAGACTGCCACCCCAAATTTGGTATTTAAACTCATGGAATGATATGGAGTCAATAAAAACCTTGCCTGCTCATTCAGAACACCTCTTTCATCTTGAACTTCATTTGATGGGCAAAATATGTCATATTTCAGTATTAAATCTCAGTCATGCTGATCAGAAACCCGAAGAGCTCGACCAGTTTGACCACTCACTCCTCAAGTTCCTCAGGTTTTCAGGCAATAGCAAAGTAGCTTGAAGCCTTCCGTCAACTAAAGGAGGATAATCTGTCAAACAAAATACCAATATTACAACAAAAAAACCCTGTATTTGCTCATCAGACCTCACACCTCTAAACAAAGTGCACAAAAGGGCCTCCATAGCTTTTTGAAGGTAACAGGAGAGGCAACAGTTGGATGCATATGCCGTGTTTAACTGCAGTGGGTTGATTACTGCTGTATGTGGAGTCCTCTTTGCTGCTCACAGTCAGAGTGTGTCATTGACTGACAACTAGAAAAGAGTTGCTTGAGAATGTTTCAACAAAAAATATTTTGTCAAAGCTGCTGAATAAGAACTTCTCAAGAAAGATTTGCCTTTGACTAATTTCTGTCCCTGAAAATGCTATTGAAAAGATCAGGAGTTGGCTAGACGTCTCCCTTTGTACTTTCAAAGGAATTTTTTTTTTTTTGGGGGGGTGAGGAGGTTCTCTTTAAAAGCGCTTTTCATTTTGTAATATAAATAAGCAATGTTTTAAAAAGCTGAAATAAAAATGAAAAAGTGTTTCAAAATCATTAAATTAAACCTGTTTTAGTTTGGTTTGCTTTTTTTTGTAAATTTCAAAGAGGTACTTGATATTTTAACTATTTGTCCTGACATCAATGGATTTTTTATTTTTTTTTTTACTGATTCAAAATAGTAAAATATTCAAAACCTTGAAAATTTCCCATGGGATAGAAAAAAAAATATCCTACCCAGCTCTACTAGAAATCACAGCATGAAAAGACGATGCTGACTTTATGCCTGAACATGTTTTTTGGGGATGGTGAGCATGAAGGAGGTAAACACAACTGTTGGTGGATGCTTCAGGAAAGTCGGATCTGTGCTGGAGCATATGGGTGGCAGATACACTGGGCTGCAGGATGATGGGTCATGTGAGTTCTGTGAGTTGATTCCCTGGGATAAAAAGGTCTTACTGTAATAGGCTACAACAGACAATTTGCTACACCCTTCAAATAGTTATTTCTTAAGGCAGAAAGGCCAGTCCCCTTTGCTGGTGGATGCCCCTAATATTATTACTTAATTACAATCGTGACAGTATTGCAAAGTGCTCCCATGGCAAGGCAGGAGTGCGGCATTTCCAATGAGGTGGGAGAGAAAGGGATGGGAGTAGGATGGGTAGCCCAGATATCAAAACAGGGACTCCAGCCCCAGCCCGGCTGCCCTAAAGACTGACAGCCCCCGCCTGCCCTGAGTATTTATTTATCCACCAGCCATCTCTTCCCAAATCTCCAGCACCATGCCTGCCTGAGACTTCTCAAGCTTTCTTCCACGTCCATTACCCTTACCTCCAATCTCGCACATGGGAAGCCACCATTCTGCTCTGGAAGAGCCTCTGGCCCTTTGCAGCTTCCCTGCTTTAGAGCTGTCCAAGCCTCCCTTCCCACCAGCACCTCTAGCCCACCCCAAAATCCTGCCCCATGACCCTAGTACCTTTCCCTGCCTCCTTGCTCCCACACCCTCTTCCCTCAACTCCCTGTGCCCACTTTCTGTACAGGAACCCAGCTCCAAGCTCTCCCCATCCCTGAAGTCTCTCCTGTCTCCCATCTGGCCTCAAATGCAGCAGATGATTAAAATTAATATAATTAATCCCATTCTCTCTGTGCTAACGGAGACAAATGCAAGCACTAATTCATGCTTCTGCCCCTTGATGTAATGCTCACTCTTGGCCTCCAGCCCACAGCCTCTTCCACTGGAGGGCTTTTCTCCTTTTGGCCCCTTTTCCCATCACGAGGTCCCACCAGTGACCCTTGGGACCTCTGACATGTGCAGGGTTCGGCCCTGTCCTGTGAGCCATGGGCTGCTGGCTGCCCTGGGGCTGCCTTGGCTGGCCAAACCTGCCTCCTCGCTTCCTCGTGGAGCCACCTGGGCTTCTGGCAGCGGTTTCCAAAATCCAGACAGGAGCTGCAGCTCAAACTTCACCTGGATCAAGCCTGGAGGGAAGAAAAAGCGGACATGTCTGGGAAAAAGGAGCTTTATGGTAATTCTGCAGCAGGCAACCAGACTTGTAGTATGGGAGCCGATTTTCTAGCGGCTTGAAAGGGGACAGGGAGCCCAACATCCGTGGGCAAAAGCAAGTGTGAACACAGCAAGAGGAGGGTGAGACTAGTCCTAATCTGCCTGGTCAGATCCACATCTCACACCAGATGGATGCTGTCCAAGACAACAAATTACAACCTATTCTTCACTCTGACTCACAGTCTGGGGTTGGCAGTGGCCATAACTGCAGGAGTGAGGGGTCCTCGGGGCATGTGAGGAAAGGCAGTGCTTCTCCTGAGCACCCTGGTGAGAAGCAGGGGTGGCTGGCTGGGGTAGGCAGCCTGAGGGACCAAGGGCAGCATCCCCAGCCCTCCCATCAGAGCACTTCCCTCTCGGTTTTGGTAATGTACCAGCTCTGCACGGGCATCAGATCCACAAGCTCTGACTTGGGCATCTCAGAGACCTGCCAAGAACAACATGAGGGCATGCATACGAAAGATGGGAGAAAATTAAACAAAGTAAAGACCAGGGGAGACTCAAATGCTCCAAATGCTAACAAACAGGAGTGAGAAATGTTGCTGCTCTCACCAAAGCAGAGCAAATGGGCACAGAGTGGTGAAATTGGGCTGCTGCTGAGCAAGCGAGGGTGGGGCTGCCAGGCACAATGGTCAAATAGGGGAAGACCAGAAAGCCATGACCACGGTGCCCCTTCTTGGGTGTCTGGCAGGACCACGTCCCCATCGGGAGGGATGGGGATGGGCTGCTTGCACGCCTCGGGCAAACCATCTCAGACCTTTGGGCTCAGTTTATTGTTTGGTAAAACAAAGGTGATAATATCTGCCTCACAGGGGAGTTGTGAGGCTTATTAACGTTTTGTCTAGTGCTTTGAGATCCACTGAGTGAAAGTCCTTTATGACTATTTTATTGTTGTTGTACGGAGATCAAAGTAAGCGCTCTAATCTAATGCCATCCCTTTTATGTTTATACCACCCACTTGTATCCAGAAGTCAGCCTGACTGCAGAGTCTCTCTTCAGCCTCTTGGTCTTTCAAGGCTGCGAGTGTTTGTCTGTCGGTGAGGTTTTCCAGGGTAACTGGCTGCTAGTCAGTCGTAGTCTGAACCCTGTAAAAGAATGAGGGCGGACACAAAATTGCACCATTATTTCACAGGGCTGGAAGTAAACCATTGAGTTCAGTATTTTCTCTAGTTGTGCTATGTTAAATAGATAGGTGTGGCAGGCCAAAAATGTACTGTAACAAGGCAGTGCTCTATTTGGAATTATTTTATTGGTGTTCAACCTTTGGTCCTTTTATTATGTATGGGGGGTGCTGTTGTAAGTACAGATATATATACAGGTATACGTGTGTGTTTTTAAGGCACAGAAGTCTGTAAGTCACAGAACAGAAGACAGCAAATGGGTAATTCATAGATTTTCCTTACCCTGTTTGAAGGAGTCAGTGTCAGAGTGTGATCTAATCCTACCGAGATATTCTTTTTTTCCTGTAAGGGAAAGCTACTGCTGGGAATCTCGATTTATTAAGTGTACTTGTTTCTTCTTGGACATCAATTTTACAAAGTGCCTTAATGTGTGAACTGTACACAATAGGTCCAAGATTCTGAAGGGTGACAGTAAGTGCTCTGTTGACAGGAGACTGTGTGGTCCAATTATTACTAGGAAAAAAAAAAAAAAAAAAAAAAGAAAAAGAAAGAAAAAAAAAAAAGACTGCAACTTCATGTCCAAACCTGAATGAAAAGGAGGGAAAACATGAGCTCTATAGAACAAGTCATACTCCCGCTCTTGGAAGAAGACCAAACCCCATGGCAGATATGTTTATTTTAATACTTTTATTGTGTTATATATTACTTTAAAACCTGTTCATTTGAAGTTCAGTACCAGAGGGTACAGCTCCTGCAAGCAACCTAATTCTCCACTTGAGCAGCGATTCACACCTGCCTGGGTATGAAGTGTAGTGCTGTCCGGGTAATGGAGTTTTCCGTTTAGTGACTGAACTGAAAAGGGAGAACAGCAAGGATTTAAGAAAATACGTTGTCCCACAGTGGAAATGTCTCGTTTCTTGGCAAATCAAAGAGCAGTGTGTTTTATTTTGGATCGCTCTCAAAAGATTCTCTGGAGCCAAAACTAAATGTTCGGGGGGGAGGGGATGTTTTGTTTCAGGTTACTTGCACTTTGTAGTAAGAAACAAAGGAAAACCAAGCTGCTAAAACAACAACAAAAAGATTGTTTTAAATGAACAAGTAATCGAGATGAAAACTTAGGAGTTTCACTTCAGAAGTGCTGAAAGAGTGCATTTTGATGCTCTGGAAATGTCTCTCTTGCTGTTTTTTACCTCACCTAAAACTGATCATTGAATCCAGCAGAAATTTGTGAAGTTTGAGACTGCCCAAACCTGTATTTTTTATTTATTTTTATTTGGCAGAGAAAGTAAGAGCATGTGTTTACGTACTTTTTATAAATAGAGAACTCAAATAACTCAGAACTGTGGGATTTATCATGGAGCAATTCCATAACCTCATCTATCAGCATACCAAGGCTCTACTTCACGAAAAAGTGAAAATGTGCATATATCTTGGTGAAAATAAATGAGAGTCTGAGGAATTCAGGCACATCCTGTGAAAATACGCAGGCAATCAAACCCACATTTTCCATTAGAAGAGTAAGGGGTAGGATTTATTTAAAACTATTTGCGCAGTTCGAACAAAAAAGTGCACAGTAGATGAACTGCGACCACAGGGGCACTTCGAAGAGACACCAACACTAAGGCAGGTGTGAAAAAGGATGTAATTGCAGAGAGATATTTTGCGATATAGGTTATTTCCATATGATTACCTATCTACTTTCAGTGCCCCTATCAGCTGCCATATGTGTCTGTATTTATCTATTCATAAAGGTAAGTATATACGTAAGCATATTTATATATATAACCTATTCAACAGTGCAAACACCTTTTAACCATTCAAAATGTCCTTCTACTCCAAGAAAACCCAAACCTACATGACTGTCAGCTCTAAGCCTTGAAGGATTCCCACGGGTACATTTTTGAATGAGCATTCAACATCAGTAAATCTTGCACTAACACCCTTAGCAACTCATAGCCTTTATCTGTCTTTTTAGGGTCAGATTTTCCAAAGTCCTGAGTGTTTTGCTTATCTCTCCCTTCCCAAAAAGGCTTTCCTCTGACTTCAGGGGAATTGAGTGCACCCCCTCACTTCAGAGGATCGAGTGCACCTTCTGTAAGTTTGCAGATGACACCAAGTTAGGTGGGAGTGTTGACCTGCTTGAGGGTAGGATGGACCTGCAGAGGGATCTGGACAGGCTGGATCGATGGGCCAGGGCCAATGGTATGAAGTTCAACAAGGCCAAGTGCCAGGTTCTGCACTTGGGTCACAACAACCCCATGAAGTGCTATGGGCTTGGAGAAGAGTGGCTGGAAAGCTGCCCTGCAAAAAAGGATCTGGGGGTGTTGGTTGACAGTCGGCTGAATATGAGCCAGCAGTGTGCCCAGGTGGCCAAGAAGGCCAACAGCATCCTGGCCTGTATCAGGAATAGCGTGACAAGCAGGACTAGGGAAGTGATCGTCTCCCTGTACTCAGCACTGGTGAGGCCCCACCTCGAATACTGTGTTCAGTTTTGGACCCCTCACTACAAGAAAGACATTGAGATTCTGGAGCATGTCCAGAGAAGGGCAGTGAAGCTGGTGAAGGACATAGAGAACAAGTCCTATGAGGAGCGGCTAGGGAACTGGGGTTGTTTAGCCTGGAGAAGAGGAAGCTGAGGGGAGACCTTATCGCTCTCTACAACTACATGAAAGGAGGTTGTAGAAAGGTGGGGGTTGATCTCTTCCCCTAAGTAACAAGTGATAGGATGAGAGGAAATGGCCTCAAGTTGCACCAGGGGAGGTTTAGAATGGATATCAGGAAAAATTTCTTCACCAAAAGGGTTATCAAACATTGGAACAGGCTGCCCAGGGAAGTGGTGGAATCACCATCCCTGGAGGTATTTAAAAGACGGGTGGACATGGTGCTGAGGGACATGGTTTAGTGGTGGTTTTGGCAGTGTTACGTTTATGATTGGACTTGATGATCTTAAAGGTCTCTTCCAACCTAGGTGATTCTATGATTCAAAGGCATGAGAGACAAGCCAACACAAATTGCTCTCGAAAATCCCACCCACATCTATTTGCCTGCTCTCCCCGCCCCATCTGAGCATCTCCCGTTACTCTGGGCAGCAGCACACACCAGCTGGAGGTAGCACAGTCCTGACTTGTACAATAAATGAGGAAAACTACACACTGCTGCCCTGGTGTGTGTAGAGCATTTCAGCAAGTTGTTGGTTAGAATGACAGTAACATTTTAAAGATGACTGTGGGATTACCTCACAGAAACTACTCCCCTCTGGGGTGGGTGGCACTGCTGCATTATAGGTGAGAAACTATCTTTTTTTGGTTCTTCCTGAAGTAAGGAATCAAATAGATTTGTCAGCAGGCAGTGTCCTGGGACTGCATTATCCATAATAGGAATACAAGCACATTTATACTGCAGTTCAGCAATGGGGTTTGATTTTTTTTTCCCAGGGCGGCCTTTTATGTGCTAAAAATGCATCGTCATGGTAAAACACAAAACAGGACCTTCCTTAAAATCCCACCCCCTCTCCTGGGGTGTTTGCCTCATCCAACTCTTTGGAGATTGGTGTGACTCATGTGAACTATATCAACGTACTTCGTCTTTCTTCCCCCCCCCTTCATTTTCAGTGCTTGAATAGAGAGGAAAATGTCTGTGAAATAGTGCAGGGTGACAGCAGGGTGAAAGAGAGCTTGTGGAAAGCTGACACTGCCCTGGCTTTTCCTATCCTAGTGGCAGGGATGCATGCCTGGCGTTAACGCACCCTCCAACCCAACACCAAAGCATTGCCCAAGCCCACAGCCAGTACCCACCAAAACATCCCTGCACAAGAGGCCAGTGCCAGCCTGGGAACATATTTGGCCTGAACTTTACCCGTGTCCCTGCTGTCTGAAGTCCCCGCTGTGGTGGGCTCCCACAGTTCATGCTGCTACGTTGACAGTCGGCCCTGCTACAGCAGACACAAGAAGCCAGCGGCATCTTCCTCTCTAAGATATTTTAGCCTGTATCTGCTTATTGCTACATGCCCAGGCTAGCTTTTGCGAGAAGAGATTTATCCCCAGCCCCTCCGGAAAGCAGGACACTTCCACCGTGGATGGTACCTCAGCAGTGCCTTGGGAGCTTTACGGGTGTCCTCTTGATGGCCAGCGGTCGGCTTGCTGCAGCAGAGGTGGCAGCTGAACCACAGATCCTGGCTGCGCGCAGGCTCTGGGCCCACTGCAAAGGCACAGTGAGCCACCAGCAAGGATGTGAAGGAAGCTCTGTCCTATCCAAACAAGTGTCTTAACCACAGGGACAGGGTGATGGGGATGCTTTCTCCCTCACCCTCTTTGCAGACCTTCTCTACTTTTGCTAAGAAAATTTTTCCCTGATGCAAGAGCTTTCAGGCGAACCAGCACTGCTTGGCAAAGACAATCCCACCTGCGCTCCTCTTCAGTGGCAATCCATCCTTGCCCACATGAGGTCCTGCTGGCACCTACCAGCTGTACCTTACTCCCCTCCTTCCAAACAACCTCGTGTATACACAAGCAGGATCTCAGAGGACTTTGACCTAGTTTTAAGGTTTGCAGAATTTTCACAGCTCTTGAATGTAACTTTACAGGAAAACTTTATTTAGGCTCCAAGAAAATAATCTCTTGATGATATTAATTTGCTATACCCAATGACCTTAAGAAAGGCTTGTCTTCATGTTTGGTAGCAACCTGTCACATTGGTGGCTACATTGCAGGGTACATGTCTGGGGTCATTTCCATTCACTTACCAGTTACTGATAGAAGTCCTGTATGTACCAGGTGTTGGTTTTTTGTTCCACTCACTCCAAGCTGATAAATTCTGCTCACTTGGAGATCAGGCTCGGTGCGTTT
Source organism: Burhinus bistriatus (assembly GCA_013397275.1). Taxonomy (NCBI): domain Eukaryota; kingdom Metazoa; phylum Chordata; class Aves; order Charadriiformes; family Burhinidae; genus Burhinus; species Burhinus bistriatus. Next base: position 813,169 of record VYXH01003298.1, read on the forward strand.
GCACACATCTGTGTGTCTTTTTACCTCTGAAAAGCTCTTCTACTACAGCAATGATTACCTTCATGATGCATAAGTTCCTTTGCAAAAAAACAAAAAAACACAAACCCAAACAACCAACAAGCTGATACGCATTCCATCCGTCCACCAGCGCTTCCCTCCCCTTGCCAGGGGGCAGACAACCAGCATACCAGTGGACTCTGGCTCTCCAGGTTGCATCCTGTCCCACTGGTGCGGCTCAGCAGTATCAGTGGAATTATGCTGTCCCTGCAAACAGCTTGATGTGGTGATTTTCCAGGTCCCTGTATACAGGAGTTAATTCTGAAAGGCCAGGTCCTCAACAGAGGGAAATCAAAGTAAATCTGCAGCTGCTAATCACAGCTAAACTAGGGTTATGAATCAGCTGAAGTTTACACCATGTATTTCTTGGGATCGTCAGCTGCTTCCGTTGAGAGGCAGTGAAGACTCCTGCCCAGCACCTTCCACAAAGATGCTCTGTATTTGGGTTACTGATGGAATGCAGTACCTCAAATCTGTCCTGACTGAACCAAAATGAGCATTTGCAAAGTACGTATAGGAAAAAGCGGCTTTTTTGCCTTCTACAGTTAGACACATTATCACTGTATTTTCCATTTTACTCTAAAAATAGGATTAGGAACCAAATTTTCCTGTCCTTTATTAACTTCACTAGTATAAGATAGATGTACATTCATTGAAATACGTGTGAGAATAATGTGGAATTATAATTCTACATCAAATTAAGCAAAGACACTAATGGGTAGATTGTAATAGTGAATATATAACAATAATAGAGAAGGAAATAGAATTGAAACTTGAGCTTTAGTCCCAGGCCCCCACTCCCATAACTTTCCTCACCCTGTTTTTATTCCATTCAGCTTTATGATAACGGAAAAGCTGAAATGCAAAGATTGGAGTTAAATCCTGACTTTGCAGTAACTCACAGCATCTGGTCCACCCATTCCTTCCTGGATTGCTCTCTCCGTCATTCTCCAAACATGATGCTGATGATTTGCAGTGCCACTGCTATTTGACTGCATGACCCATTTATCATCTCCACACTTCAGCAAGCTCGTTTTTCTTAATTTAACCAGCGAATGAAGTAGCCTTAAATCACAAAATGGAAATGAGGGGAAGTGTTTAAATGGATCTAAGGAAAATGCTGGCTAGACTCCTCCCCGGGAAAACAAAATAAATTTCTTTATTTTAGGTCTCAAGTTTATCACGCACTTTCTCAGACTGAGAAAACCTCCCTTACTAGGTTTACAGTTTCTACCTTGTGCAACAGATTTTGCTCTGACTCATCTGTACAAATCAGTCATTTTTGGATTGGGGTCCCATTTTTGCAGATTAGTTGCAGGAAAAAAACATCTAAGTGCTAGAAATAGTCATCCCAGACTTCTTCTAGTCAATTAGTCCCCACAGACAGTCAGCTAGAGTCAATGCTCCTGCTTGCAGTAGACATGTTAGGCGCATTCACGCTTCTGTGAGTTTCTCCATGTAAACTCTTGTCTCCATTCCCACCAAGCCCTGCAGCAGGGCATTCCCCAGCGTTGTGTAAGGACCCACCACCTTCTGCCTTGCACCCATCTCCTCTCAAACCTGTCTTGTGGCTCCTAGCCCCTGTATTGGAAACGAATCCCCATTTGTCTGCTCTGCCATGCTCAGCGTCATTGGTACCTGCGACACTAAAGTACCCTAAACTAACCACTCATTTTTGGCACAGAAACTGTTTGCACATGCCTAATGTTCATTGCTGTCCTCCTGTGTGTCCTTTCTTGCCCCAGTATGCCCTTTTTTGAGAGGGCTAGCTGGACTGCACACAGTATTCAAGACAAGGACACACCAGGGTTTTATACCAGGTAGTGACAGTGGTTTAGTTTGGTTCTTCCTTTCCCTGGGCACGGAGCTGATATTTCCATAGCACTCTTGCCCTGGGACTCCATTCCTGGATGCTCACAGGTGACTCAGAGCTCAGCATTGCATATTTAAAGTTAAGATTATTCTTTTTCCCATGGTGACATCACTTTACAATGTTGAAATTCATCTGCCATTCTTATCTTCAGCTTAATTTCCTTCTGCAAAGTATGAATGAGTTCCTGTGTCTTAGGATTCAACAATATTCACCATCATGATGCTCGTAAATGTCTTAAGAAACAGGCTGGTAGTAATGCATTTACAGTATTCTAATTAATCCCTTCTATTGCCTAACATCAAATGCAAAGAAGTATACTACTTTCAAAGCCAGAATTCAGAAGAAACCCCACCAATGACCATTTGAGAACTGTGGAAGAAAAGCAAATAATTAAAAGCAATTGATGCCATCCCAGCTCTTTGCCTGTGAGCAAAGCAAATTATCCACAGCACACCATTTTCTTCTGCTTTGAAAATGTGTGCACAGGGAAAAAATCACTCTAGAATTCTCAGGCTCATTAGATCATGTTGAAAAAAGGGTATAATTGTGTTAATATTTTTGAAATATTTTTCACATCTTTCTCTTTCACATGAATTTTTTAAATCTCTATTTTAAAAGTCACCATATTTCAAATTTTAGAATCTTTCTGTTACCTCTGTATCCAGCAAGGGGGGAAAGAATAATACCTTTTAAATTGAAAGTGACAGTTTTTTCCTTTACAGAAAATTGCTAATAGTTATGTCAAAGCTACATATTCAGAACATTCTCAACCTACTCAAGAGGCATCATGGAATGAAGGTGTAGAAGAACTGAAAGCAATTTATGGCACTCATGAGCAAAAATAGGCCAAGTCATAGCTCACAAAGTGTGTGCTTGGTGATGGATGGAGTAAGGATCAAGGCTAGGAGTTTTTCAAAGCAAAATATCAGAGATTCCTCAGCAGAAGGACAAAGTTCAGTGTGCGAGGAAATTGGAGCTCCCTTTTGCTGAGGGAAATGGAGAAGATGCATCAAAATAATCAACTGCAAAAGAATTTCGTTGTCTATCCTTGACTTTGGAGATAAATGCAGGATATTATCTTTTTCTCCCAGAGATATATGCATGACTGAGAAAATGCTTCCAGTGCTATTAGTTATAACCAAATGAAAGACAAATAACAATTAAGAGAGATGATCATACTACTTACAAATCAGGACTTTCAAAGCTAGCGCAAGTATTTTCCTTGAAAAAGGAGGAAAAATGAGCAGAAAATTTCACTTCAAACCAAACACATCAACCTGCTTTTGAAACCTTACCTCGCTGGGCTCAGTTCTGCTCCTAAAACATAGTGAGCAGGACGGGGAGCCACGCCAGGCACGTGCTGGGCTCAGGTTTTCCCCAGCTTGCCCCCCACAAGCCCGGACAGCCAGCCCGCAGTAGTGTGGCTGCTGGCAGAAATAGGGGACACACCGTGCCCTGAGATGAGAAAGTGTTTGGAAAAAGCAGGAGCCCAAACTGTCCGAAACAGGGTTCACAGCAGAAAAGGCCTCCAAGGGAAAAGGAAAGCGGCACGGTGGATGTGGCGTGAGAGCTGGAGCAGGCGGACAGAGTGGCACAGCAAGAGGGGTGCTGGCCGGTGGGAAAATCTAGTGTGATGAGGGAGGCACATCAAGAAACCTCAAAGTACAACTGTATGATGAGTCAGGCTGGGGGGGTGAAAGGCTTGAGCGGAGAGGAAGAGATGTGCTTACAAGCACTCGTGCCTGGATCCATATGCACCGTACATATTTATTGCAGCCTGGGCAGCATTTCTAGCTGAAGATATCATGTCTGTCCCTCTTCCCTCGTCTCCAAATTCAGTTTTCTTAGCCAGGTTTGGTGGGCTGTTTTAATCTCTTTTTTTTTTTTTTG
>VYXH01003298.1:820978-857201 GCA_013397275.1 Burhinus bistriatus
AGCAACTCTAGTCAGATTTTAGCCTGGTTCATTGACCATCGCGAAAAAGTGGAGAGACATTTAACGGTTTTGTGTGTGGGTCTGAACAGAAAATAAAGCAATATAGCTTCCAGGTATATCTGCAGCGTAAATGAGTATAGAAATTAATCTAAAACTTGTAGTGAAAAAATTAATATTTTGCAATAATAAAATCTTCTGGAGTATTTATGTGAGTTTTGCCACATTGCTTGTATCAAAGAGGTATTTAAAAGCTGCATGAATTTGATGCATTCTATTGGAGATGACCTCATTATCACTTCCTTCCATTATAGTTTAAAAAAAACCCATAAAAATAATTTTTTTAAAGGCTTTAACTACAAAAGAATTTTTTGTTTCTTGGTCGTGTGACAGAGTTCATTAGCCAAAATACAGTTTTACTTGTTCGCACCAAAATCTCTCCAGCAAATTTTCTTAGCATAATATTGAGTCTCTTGCCATGTACATTGGAGAAATTATTTGTTCCATCTTTAGCAAAAAATACATCTATGGAGTCATATATTTGGTCCCCACAGCTCCTGCCTTCTTTTTTTTGCCCACTTTTCTCCCCGGTGCACAGCTGCCACACACAGCTGTACCTCCTGCCCCACCGTGCCCCCGGTCAATCAGCGTCAGAAACGCCGCAATTCGTCACGAGATGGGTTTGGACGAATCCTCCCTGAATTTGCCTTTCCTGATAGCAGGAGCCAGCTCCCGAACCTCCCCGGCATCCGTGTGGTGGGAGCGAGGGAGAGCTGGTGACGGCAGCCCCGGCAGACGCCTGGGGCTCAGCCCTCCCTCTCGCCCCGTCGGTCGTCAGCATCAGCTAACGGGGCCGTCATGGTCTTGTTGCGGGGTTGTACAGGGCCCAGCAACAGCGTTCGGACCCTGATGTGAGTCCACTGACCGTGCTTGCAAAGTGGTTGGGTATTAAAGGGAGGAAGGCAGCTGGAGCACCTAGCCAGATAACCACCCTTCCCCCTGGAGATCATCACAGGGAAGAACTAGAGGCCGTAGCTTTTAACACCACAACTAGAAAAATGCATGCATATCTATTTTAAACCAAATACCTTCGGTAAGAACGTTGGGTGGTTTCGTTGCCTTTCATTTTTTAAAGACTAGCGAAGCATTTTGTACACACCCGCAGACATGCACATTCACACACAAGTGCACGCATTTGTCTTAATCGTTAATCCAGACAAACTAAAGATTATGTTGTCGCATTAAAGGCTAATGTGATGAAAAGATCAAGGCATTTAATGAAGTGCAAAATTCATCCTACTTATGAAAAGAAATGTTGCTCTCTCCAGGGAAAACTCCATACAGAAAATGTGGCTTTTTAATGAAAGTTATTTGTGTCTGTTTAATATTCTGGACCATGAGAAAAGATTTTTGTTGTTGTTGTTTTGGCACGTTAATAGCACAGAGTGCCGCACCACTTCATTTTTTCTAACAACTTGAACTCTTTGGCAGACAGCCCCATGCGAGAGTGGATTACCTCTCTGCTTTAATGGGATAGTTCATTAGCAGATTCGGCCATGTAATTGGGGAGGATAGTAGAAAAATTTTGAGAAATTCCTAGCTGTTCTACACTCAGTTCACCTCCTATCGAGCACTGGGAACCCAGACCCACCGCAGCCTCTGACACATTCAGTTAATTACTCTCTGTCTTGGAGGGATTATTCCTGCCCCAGCTTCCTCCTCGCAGAGGTTAAGAACTGTCTAATGAACGTGGAGGGAGAATTGAAAGATTGCAACCCTGAGCATGCGAAGATCAACCGTGTGAGACTTTTCAAGCTGCATTGTAAAGACGGACTGAGCGAAGTGCACGTAAAAGAGAAATCCCTCCAACGCGGGCGGCTGCCTGTGGCCATCACTGCACACGTAACACCATAAAAACCTCCGAGGGAGCTCTGGGAGCGGGCTGCTTTGCAGGGACTGCACTGCCTTATACCCGTACGCATCTTGCAATACTTAGATGCAGCAACTGAGTGAGCAGCTTCATACCACACAGTATTTTACTTGCAGTCAAGTACACCTCTATTCCTACCCTCCAATAAATTGCGGAGAGCTAAATTTGGAATTCGTTGTCGGGGGAATTTGGAGAAAAGAAATGCATCACAGATGAACGCTTTCAATAGTTTCTACAGATTCAGTCTAAAGCTAAAAATCACCTGTTTGCTTTTCCTAAGGTGGTTTTCCTTTACAGCTGAGATTTCCAACTGATGATATCTTTACAGTGAGTGATAGTAGGAAACTATTTATTTCCAGCGGTAGGGAAATTATGTATTATGTTTCTCAGAAGAGGCATGATGTATTTGGTTCTTGGAAGTCCATATTCACCTGTAAGTTTTACAGGAACAAGGTTGTCAGAAGCACTGATCACTCCTGACCCACTCATGAAGTCAGTGCAAACTGAGGATTTACCTGTAGTTACTGAAGTGTGATGACAGCTTGTTCTCAGGAAAACCTGAATTACAGGAGCCATGCAGCAGATGCGGAAAGCTTGGACAACATAATTGCAATTGTCTGTAGAGGAAGGAATGTCGCAGTAGGCTTACGATTATTTCTAAGTTCTAAAACATTCTTAAACCTGGGATTTGTGGGAGCGAGGGAGGAATCTTCACCAGGCTGTTCTCACACCATCATGTCTCAGAATAACTACAGTTTCAGTAAACTGTTCTATAAAATGGCACTGTTACTTTTGCAAGCGCTGGCTCAGGATAGACACCTCTCATTTGGGAATTCTCTGGCTCAGAAGTATTTTTATCAGGAGATGTAGTTGATGCTCACGAGAAGGTGGAGACCCCTCTAAAAGTTTCCATATATGGAGCTATAGTAGAACGCAGACCAGCATTGGTGAAGAGGGCTCTGGCAGTGCTGAGGATTAAACCAGGTACCTAGCGGTGAACAAAGTCACTCAGCGCTGTGAATCCTGCTGTCCTGCATTTCCAGACCTTTTGGTACCACCTTGCTCTGCCCACCACCAGGGAGGATAATCAGGGCAATTCTGTTCATTTAGACCCACTGAAAAACACGTCACACAAATCCTGTAAGGCTCTAGCAGGCAACAGGGAGTCAAAACTGACTTACTAAGAAGTTAAAGGTGGCTGCGGTCACTCTGGGAGAGCCCTTCACTAAGACATTGTGAAAAAAACATGGCTTTCAGCAGGTATTGACAGTTTCCTAACGAGGAGCAGTGAAAGTCCACTGTTTTATTTCAGATTAGAGGCTGCAGTTGTGGTAGCACTTACTATGTACTGTCAAAAAGCCATAGTCTGTATGAGAGGCACGCAATGTATAAGTAGTAGAATGTGTCCAGAGTCCGAGAGAGAGGGAATATCAATAGGATGTTTATATCCAACCCAACCTTGATTCATTACAGCTGAAATGGCAGAAGAATAGGTCTTTAATATTTATATGTTAACAGATGGTGTAAATTCACTGTTTAGGGCTAGCCTGCATGGGAAATTTTGCCCTAACAGCTAATGCCAGGGTAGCTTCATTTGTGGACTCTGTTCTGGAATAAAAAGTCAGTTTACTTAATAACACTTGTACTCACAAAATAAAAAAAATATTGTGGAATAAGGGGATGTTTATTCTGGAGTACCATCCATATGGGGAGTCACACAGAATAGTAACAGTATACCAGTTCTGTCCAGAATATTTACTCTGGTTGAGTTTTTTTCCAAGGAGAGAGCCTTGTGACAAATACGTAAGGGTGGAGCCTGCCGGATGCAGAAGGCATGTCTAGGGTAGGAACAGATTTAGAGTAGCTCAGAAAAAGCAATTTTTTTTAATTTTGGAAAAATATCTTCTTCAAAATGTTGAAATTTTAGAATTCTGTGAAAGTTCCAGTGTTCAAAACAAACACAAGACCCTTAAAATGAGTGGAAAACACAAACGCTCTCCAAAGCGAGTGACAGTTACAGTTTAGACAGTTACTACTACCACTAGCGCGTGGACTACTCGTGTTGACTGCTGGAGTAGATTGGGTGTACTCTCTTGGGGCAAAATGGGTATAAGAGATTGCCATATTTCTGGTATTTTATCAGAATATGGACAACAACCCCATAGCTCAACTGAGAGGACCCAAGTCACAAACGTTAGCCCAACAAAACACTGGGTTTTGGAGAAGGTCTACTGACGGAGGGCAGCAACCCATGGCCTGTCCTTGCAAAAATAAATCTTCGATCAGAATGAAGCTTACAGTCTGATGGAAAACCCAGATATTAGGTTTGCCTATAAAACACAAAGGCACAGATCCAGCAGTTGAAAAGGTTAAGACAGAGATTCCTCTTTACAGCTGCGCTTTCTGTTTTAATGCATTCTGTACAAAACCTTTTCATATGTCTGAAAAAGAAAATGCCTACTTTAAATGATTAGGGTGCTGTCCTCAGGGGAAGTTAAAGAGTCCATGGTAACAAAATAAATAATGGAGTAAAAAATGGGTCATGCTTTATTACAGCAATTCACGATAACACAGATCTTTTTTTGAAGTGTTAAACTGTGTCTTTTATTTGGTAAAGCATACCAGCCAACGCTGGCATTCAGCAATCTGCAATTTATTAGCCATGATCCTCTTTCATCAGAAGTCATTCTAAATAAAATTGCGGCTGCTTTTTATTTACTGCAACTCATTGCGTTCACTAAGAATGATGATCTGGCAGGTGAAAGTGAACAGCAGAGAAAACTGTTGGAGATTTTTCAGGCAGGGCCGTTGCGCTGGTGGGAATGTCACAGGGCAATGGCAAACACGTGGAGGGGCAGCAAGGACCCCGCATGTGCTGGAGGTGACGCATGTTCCTGATGTGGGCAGCAGTGACAGAGACCTCTTTCCAGCAGTGAGCTTCGCTCCCCCGTGCAGAGCCTCCTCAAGGACCTGGGGAACCTGACAGAGGACAGCAATGAGCCTAACACCAAGTGTCACAAGAGCAGTCCCTGAGACACGCATGAGAGGAGGTTCAGGGTTAAGGCAGAAGTCATGCCTTCAGGATTTTGCTGAACAGCTGAAATTCTCCTCTTGAGATGTAAAAAGTTGTTGCTGGGAGCTGGGTAGAGGCTTAGCCTTCCTGAATCTATTTTTAATTAGCACCTCACTTTCTGGGAAATGGACTCTCTGGGATATACCTTACGTAAGGGCAGAGCACCCACTTCAACATGCCTTGACAACCACTTGAGGGAATGACCTCAGTTTGAAAATCTTCCCTTTATTTTTCCAACTGGCAGGTTACCAGTTTTTCTGAAGCACATGGAAGGAGAAAATCATCACCAGCTTTGAGCTGATTGCTCCCCAGAATGATCCAAGCCCGTGAAGGAGCCTCCTGACACTCAGCAGAGTCTGTTACTCCTTGTTTCAAATTTTTAAATTCCCTGCTGAAAACTTGAGCCTGACAAAGATACAGGTATATCCTGCCTCCTGTATCTTTTCATCTGTGCTACCCTGGAAGATCTGGCATCTAACTTTCCCAGTTTTCAAAAATCTACCTAGTTAGGCAGCTTCTTCCATCCTCTATGCTTTATGATGAGAATAAGAGATATTATCTCTTTTCTTCAGGTCTGAGAGGGGGAAGGTGAGCAACACGTAAGAGGTGCATTGACATCCCCGTCTAACTGCTGTGCAAGTGGGGCAGCTGCAGAGGCACGGACACACCATATGTCTCTTCTAAGACCTTTTGTGGAGGTGCAGGAAGGGTATGACTTCCTTGTGCTGGCCCTCTCTGGGTGAATGTCACATCTAAACACCAACCCAACATGCCATCACTCTGTCAGTCTCCAGCCTTCAGTTATCCTCATTTGTTACATGGAGAAACATGTATTCAGCATCACCTAGAAGTGGGAGAAGTAGCCCCCACTCCAGCAAGCTTTCCATCTAAATGATACCTCGGTAGTATAATCTGAACATCCAGCAAAGGAGTAAGATGTACAATGAAGACAAACGGAGTCTTTGGTACAGTCGTGGCAGGGCTTTTAATGTATTTATCCTCTCTTCTTGGGTTATGTCTTTTGCAGACAGGCACCATTTGGTTTGCCCGTGCTCTGAGCTACGTATGCACAAGCCAGCTGTGCACCAGAAACCACATGGCCATGATTAGTGTAGTGCTGTGCCCAAGCTAATAAACTGGGCTCCGAGGCAGGGTATATTAAGTTGAGCTCACTGCCACCCTAATATGTCTACCTGGCATCCATCTGGTAAAACATGCAGGCAAGGCATAGCTTCCTTTTCCTTCAGGAGACCGTGGACTTGCACCCCCAATTATCTCCCCAGTGCTTGGGGGTTAGGTCTGGAGGAAGGAGCATGTTGGAGGAAGAAAATGAATTGGAGATGTCCCTCACCTGCCAGGCAAGGGTGAGGAGGAAACTCTATGGACAGTGGTCAGCTTGAAAGAAATTAGGGGGCATTAGAAGGAAGACACAGTAGGTGCAGCCAAGACATGCAAAGGCAAATGGAGAAATAAAGACCTCATTCATTCAGCTGTGGTAGATTTTATGCTGGTATAGGTCCAAAGTCCTCCTGGTGACTGAACATGTCGAGACCACAAGAATTCATCACTCACTGCCTCAGCCAGGTATGAATGTCCTGAGTAGAGGATACCTCTCCCATTGCCATCCACATTGCTTACCCGAAAACTATTTGCAGGATTTTTTTATCCCCTTCCTTCTTGAGTGCCACCAAGAGTGGCACCCCTGTCACATCCCAGTCCTCTCTGTGCTGGTTCCGGGGAGGCTCTGTGGTCAGAGGTTCTCCTGGGATCTTATCATCAGCACCAGCTAAGACCAGCTGAAGAAGAGAATGGGAGCCAGTTATGGGGAATTCTCCCATCAATTTCCTCCAGTCATGGAGGTTTGTATGATTTGGTGTGAGAAAATCGCCAACTGAAAAGTCAGATCTGTTGTGTTGGATAACTCTGGAGGTGTAGGAAAAGAAAATTTGTCTAGACCACAAACCCTATGGAAGTGGAAGCCACAAAGATTTTGGTCTTCCCTTTCATTCCCTCTCTTATCCTCACAGTTTCAGTCCATTTCATACAGCTGCTTCCCAGTTCTTTCACTCTTATTTCTCTTGAGAACTTGCATCATGACTGCGGTGTGTTTGATGGAGAAGGTCTGGCTACTTTCCAGGCTGACTCACCTCGAAGGGAAACTGCTGAAGCACCTCTGCTCTCAGGTGCAGAGCATCCAGTCTACATGTCTCTGGTGAGCTGAAGAATAAGGCACAGTACTGCAGAAGTGGAATGTATTCCCCATGGTTTGCTGTAAACAGCTATTTTATTTTGCTGCTACCATTAGACCACCCTAGAGACTCCCAAGCTTCTTTGAGGCAAGAAGTCCTCACTTTAGAAATAGATCCAGGGAATCTTATTTAGTCCCGGATCAAGCTGGGGGCGGGGGGAAGGTTGAGGTTTGGCCTATTGTAGACAGAGGGCTCACCCAAAAGTTTTGAGCTGGAGCTGGACGCTACCACGAGATGGGAGGGGGGAGCGGGAGGAGGAGGCGGAGGTCCTCACAGGCCCTCCTCTGGGGAGCTGTAATAGATTCCCGCACATTCAATTAGTGGGATGGAGAGCAGATTAAAAACAGATTATTGTCACTATAGCTCATGCTGAGCAGAATCTTCACTCTGCTCAAGATGTTGCTCAGATGTGAACCAGGGTGGCCCTTTACCTTCCCAGAAGGGAAGCCTTACCTCTCCCGTCAGAATGGGTTTGGTCTGCAAATGTTCACAGCATTTTTGCAAAGGTGGCTCCCTGGGTACACGTGAGACTGCAGTTAGTTAAAAAGAATTGAGTTCATCCATTATTCTTTCTTTTTTTTCTCCCTGACTGCTGTGTTGCTTTTAATCCATACTAAAAATTTGTAATTTCCTTAAGCAAAATGCTCAAGGTCATTTGCATCATGACCATGCAAATATGTGCGTAAACATCCTGCTTTCTAACAATACTTTCTTCTTTGGTGGAGTTTGGTTGTGAAATTCTGACCTTTATTGTATTTGTGTTTGCATCTTAACTCATTCAGCAGGGACACAGAAAGAAACAGGCTGCACAAACCCTATTCATACACAAAGCACACCACCACCAGCAGCAGCAGCAGCGACAAAAGACAGCTAAGATAAGAAGAACACATCTGATGGGAAGCTTTTCAGTCCAAACGTGGGGGATGGATGGAGTCTAGGCATGGCATTATAAAACCTGGAGCCTGACAAAGCTTTAGGTAGAAACAGGAAGCCAAGCAAGATGGGCAGCAGTCTGATTCACTGCTAGCTTGCAAAAAGTCCTGTGAGGCTGCTTCCCATTCGGCCTCGGAAAAGTCTTTTTCCCCTCTTTTTGCCTCCGTTCCCTCCATAAAAAGGGGGTGAGTGCTTCCTTCTTTCTAACCCTTTCATTTGTCTCACGCGGCAACAGTACAGGTTTGCTTTGTTTCTCCTCCTGCAGACGCTGGGCCCCAGATTGCTCCCGAGGATGCCGGCTCCTACTGTTGTACAAGCAAACGAGAGAGCAGAAAAGGTGTAGGCAAAAAAGGGGGACGTGCATCCTGAAAATGAACCTGGAAGCAGAAAGGACACATATTAATTGGTGTTATAACTTGCCTCAGTTCTTTTGACTGAATTCATGTTGAATATGCTCCCCTCGGCCTGAAGACAGAGAAAGAAGTGATGCCAACAATAAAGGCACAATTTGGAGAAATGGGACCCTCTGAAGTACAGCTAACCATACGTAGAATCCTAGCAATGCAAAACGAAGGATACGACCCAGGCAATAGGTAAAAAGATATGCCAGACAGAGGAAACAGACTTCCAGGAACTCAGAGGACATGGAAGTCATGAAGGGTGCAGATTGAAAAATGCAGATATTTGAAGAGACAGAAGAACATCAGACCATAAGGTACAAAGCTGGTGCTGAGAACCAAGAGGTGACTCAGAGGGCAGAGCACACTTCTCCGTACGAAAGATCTGATCTTAGAGATTTGTATCAATTAACAATGGATTGACTGGCACAAGACAAAAATGATGATTTCTCCTTCCTATGCGCTCTTAGTCATTTTTGGACGAGGCGGGCAGGGAGCAGGAAAGGATATACATATATGAATGTATATTTATACATACACACATATATTCATGGTAGGACCTTTATATTGCAGGGAACAGACTGCTTCTGGGCACTTCTCCATATTTAAAAATATGTTCTGGCAATTCAAGTGAATAACACCCAGCCACTTCCACTTTGGCCCGACAACTGCCTTTCTTTTCTTGATTTTGTATGTCTCCCCATAACAATGTGCTAAGCAGAGCCCAGGGGCTTGCCAAAGCAAGCCTCCTCACCAGGGTGCCCTCCAGACCCCTGAAGGCTAGCTCTGACAAACTCTTGGAGGAAGCAAATTCCAGAAGCAAGGGTTCACCTCTGGAGCAGGCACACAGGAGGGAATACTCCTCTGCTGCAGAGATTTCAGATACGTGGTTTCTGGCCCCTGTCTAGCACACACGGTGTGTGTTGGTAGATAAGTGATATAGTTGTGCTTTGTATAAGATAACCTTCCTTTTTTATGTAAATAGCTTTCTGGTTGCAGAACAGATCTTTCAAAGGCAAAATAGAGTATAATGAGGTTGTCTGGAGTTCGTGGATAATGTTAACCAAAGTCTCGGGAAAGTAAAAAGTTGCCCATCCTGTAATCTCTCTGCAGTAGTGATGGTAACTAAATGCTAGTATTTTTGACTTTTACACAGACAGAAGAAATTTCCCAGGCTGGGAGAAGGGCGCAATGAACTGCAGTCCTGGAGACTGGCTAGAGGGTGTCCTGCTCTGTTCCCATCACCTGGGACCAGAGGGCACATTCAGCCTCAGAGCTTTATCTTGCTGCCATTGATACTGCAGAACCCAAAGGGGTTTCTCTGGAGAAGTGGCTGGAAGCCAGGCAGGTGTGTTAGAGCACCACAAATGTCACAGCATGCCCATGTTTAAGTGAATGAATTTCACTCCTCTTGACTGGGCCGTTTTTCACTGCAAAGCATAAAAATATGTTTTTCTTCTTTGTCAAAGAGTGTTGTGTGTTTTCATCTTTGCTTATCAATGCTAGAGTGAAAATCAAAATAAACAGGCAACTAAGACAAACACTCTGCGTTTCTAGGTAACTTTCCAAGGAAGCAATACCTGTCTAGCCACATGATCTCTTGTTGTTCCCCTGAAATAACTTTTGGAGAGGTAGCCACTTGCAACCAAAATTTTGATGGCAAGTAGAAGCACCAGAGATTACCAGGAAGGGGAGGCAGAGCTCAGCCCTGTCTGTCCCAGGAGACACAGGCTGGCCAGGCAGCACACCTACCCGGGGAGCCCAAGCACTGTGGGCTCTGGTGCAGTCACAGCCACCAGCTGTCCCTTGTGCAGCCCCCGGCAGGGGACATGGGAGGAGGAGTATGGTACCTGGGAGGGAGCTGAGGGCATTGAGTCTGGGGACAGGAAACGAAGTGGTGCGAAAGTAAGGATGCTTAGGGGACATAGAGAGAAAAGTTGGTGACGGAGGAGGAGGGGAAGATGGAGAGCTGGGAAAGATCTGGGAGCTGTACTGGAGAAATGATGGGAAACCAGACGCAACAGCTAGAGGAAAGATGTGTTCAGCAAGAGGCCTCGCAGAATGCAAAACGATAATAAATAGTTACAGAATAACCTCTTATTTTCAGGTCGATAAGCAAAAGGAGGCACAGAACCGGGCTAAATGGAAAGACTTTGCCTTGCTGGGGTCAAACAAGCAGTTTCTTTGGACCAAGGCTGAAGGTCTGCATCTGCACCTGCCCTCAGCAGTAGCTCTGTTGTAAGGGAGTAACAAGCACCAGCTCCAAACTCAGGGTTAGCTGGGGAGGTGCTGTTTACAGGAGTGTGGGTGTATGTTCCACCTGGGGACGCCTCAGTCCCTAAAACATGTGCCAGCTCCAAGGGCTGTGTGAGTGGATTTCCTTAACTCAGCCTCTTCCTTTCCCCTTTAAACACCATCCTCTTTTACAAAACTCAGCAAAAGTATTTTAATTTTTCAAGCCCTGCAAGTTCTGGGGAGAAACATGGGGCATTTGGCACTGCTCAGATTTTTAAGCCCAGTTGGAGGCTCAAAGGGAAAGACATGGACTGTGAGCAGTGGAATGACTGAGCCTATCTATGGAAAAGCCTAGCAAGCAGTAACTAAAGTCACAGTCTTCAAAAAACAAACCAGCCCTAGGGCTACAACAGTCAAGCGCTTGCTTTAGGTGGCAGACTCGGTGCACAGCCCTTATTAGCAATGAGGAGGCTCCATGGGTGACAGCCGTGCAGGGGTGGCCCTGGCCTCCACCACTGAGAGACTGAGGTAGCTCAGGATGGATGGAGGAGATCGCTAACCAAGTGGGAAATCCATGCGCTGTAGTCAGATAATGCGCTTTTTTTAACTGATTCTGTCCGGAAAGCCTGAAACCTGTTGGCTTTCCACTGGTTTGTCAGTATGAAAAAATAACCAACCAGGTATGCCTGTTTATGGTCAGCCATGGAAGGACACACACGTCGGCAGCTTCTCCTCTGCTCTGATGCTGAAATCCCAACAACTCTGCAAAATAAATTCATAAGGCTACAGCAGTGATTCAGCTAGGACTTTTCTAGGTTACAGAAGTGTAAGGAGAGAATCTTTGCAGCTTATAATTGCAGGGAAACAGGAGTGGCTTACAGCAGTAGTACTTCCTGTCTGCAGTTTAAACATAACGTGACGGCTGCCTTAGAATAAGAGCAAAACAAGAACTGTTCAAAATAATTGTCTTTAACACCATTTCAGCAATGACTATTCCACACTGGTGACAGCTTTTGCAAAGTTACACTATGAGAGAAGTGCATGGCTTCCCAGGAGCTCCAAGCCCCTAAAAGAAAATTTTGGCACTTAGGAAGCTGCCTAAATTCCAGTAATTGCTTAAAGCGTTCAAACACGAGCCTCCCTCTGGCCTTGAGCTAATCACTTCTTTTTCTCCAGCTGAGATAATTTTTATGTATCTCACAAAGATGTGGAGAGGCTTACTTAATCATTTTGTAAAACATTCGAAGTCACGTGCAGCCTTTAGGTGTTAGGATTGCTGTGTGCTGTCTGTGGCCACCTTTGGACGCCACGCTTTCTGTGTGCTGAGAGCAGGCAGCCCTGCAGGAGGTGCTCACTCTGTAACACTCTCTTCCTAAGAGCCACCATTAGAAAGAAGTTTAGTTGCAGCCGTCACGTCCAAACAACTTTAAGCATCTGACTAGGTCCGCAAGACAAGGCAGTTTAAAAGTTCTGACTCAGATTTCATCCTTATCCTGCTACTCAGTGTCCTGGAAGTTAGGCTGACCTTATTTGCGTTCACTCAGACCATCAGGTTGGGAGTCATTTGTCTTCTGATACACACAGAATTATCTCTAAATGTTAAAATGTTCCAGGTCTTCCAACAGTAAATGTTCTTGGGTCTCCGACAGATAGCTACATAAGCCTGCATGAGAGGCAGGGTAAGGAAGAGGCTGGTTGCTTTTGGAGAAGTAATTTCTGTCCATAATACTGATGGAATACGTTGAAGGTGCAGTTTTAATTAGATGGTTATAAATGCGGGTTTTAATTAAATACTTATATTATCAACGATAATTTGTGTGCTTTTAACTTGACTTTACAGATCTCAAACACACCACAGAAGAAACATACCCACGCAGTTCCATAGCTGAAATAATTTGTTATACTGCCAATAGAGCTGTGATAACTCTTTGCAGTTAACTCTTCCCCCACAGTATTTTCCTCTGCCATAAACATTACGTATGTAAAATTTAAAAGTAATTACTTGACAGGTAATACTTGACACCTGTAGCACTTTCCAGGTGGATGTGAATTTATCTCCTGCACAAGACAGGAGCATTTTGTTGTCCTTATCTAAGTTGTGGAGGAGTCAAGGCAGAGCAGCTAGAAGACTTGCAAGTCAGCAGGGCAAGTGCTGTTTTCTGTCTGATAAAAAATGCAGATGAGACACAAACCCCCAAGTTTTAACCAGTCTTGTGCACAGGCATCCTTTTGGGTCTACCTCAAAGTTTGGTGAGGGCTCCAGGGGATGGCAGCTGGTGGATACCTGGCCTGTTCACAGGCCATGTAAGGAAATGCAGAGCAGATCAAAAAGCAGAAACAGAGAGTGCAAGTTTTTAGTGATATTCAAAACAAGTCGCATGCAGCATTTGCGGCCTGCAGTCTAGTCCTTTGAGTCTTTTTGAACTCTGCGGTAAAGTCACATAGGTTTTTTTCAGCTTCCTCTTCCCTGGGTGCCTAGCAATAAATGCTGCTTGCCTTGGTAGGTCGCAAACTCCCCACAGATGAGCAAGCCTAGGCAATTTTGGGAGAGCTGGGCTCTACCCTTACCCGTGCGGGGGACTTCTCCTAAGCAATTGCTACAGCTCCAACATGGGGAGCATGAAACAGATGTTTCTGTGCTTTACCATGTACTGGTGAAGACTGAAGTCTTACTGTTTTGAATACCAGACTCCAGAGGAGTCCTCTTTCCTGTGTCTTAATTTTTACTGTTGTGGTCTTTTTTATTCCATCTATATTTAGTCAGAGAAGGGATTTAGAGGAATGTAAATAAGTCAAATGTATGTCTGTAAACATATGAACGAACTTGGCAGTCCACTGTCAAGTGGTCTGTTAAATGTGTTGACATGATCATACTGTATTTTGACAGATTTAGGAGCCTAACTGGTTTCCCACTCTTACTTTCTCTCTCTCTGTCTCTCACACGCAGAAATAAAGACTCATTCACATTTTAAAACCAATCTAACCAGGCAGGCACTATATTTGGCTATACAATAGACAAACTGAAACTTCCTTTAGATCTTGGGCACCTTAAGTTAACCAGTTACTGTTACACAGATAGACAGATGGATAGACAGATAATTTAGATTACCAGATGGGTAACATTCATTTTCTTTTGACGTCTGCAAATAGCTCAGCCTTGCAGGCTGTCAAGGTAGTCACAAGTGGAGTTAGTAAGGATACTGCTGTTGCGTCCTACAGCTTTGTCACTGTGAGTAGTTTTTGAAAACTGTGAGGATAGCAGTTGGAGTCCCCAGAAGCCAGTGCTCCTGCTTGTCTGCCAAGAGGCAGTCTGTCAAAAGGAAAAACATCTTGGGCTGGAGCCTCTGGAGTGCATATGCTGTCTAATATATCCTTGAAGAGGAAGTATAGTCAATTCTCTGCAAACGGTCATCCGTCCCACAAGCCAATAATATCAGGTGCTGAAAAAGTCCCTCCATATAAATTATCCCATATTATCTAGCCATCTCTTAGACTGGTGAGTAAAACAGCAGGATGTTTGCCAGCTGTTTTAAGAAGTTTCCCTGAGCAGCAGCAGCAGCATCCGCATGATCAGTGTTAAACAGTGCAGTGGCCACAGTGAGATGACATCACATGTCCTAGAGAAGCAACTTTTACCCAGAAATTAAGATTGTCTGCCGAATTCTCCTGAAGTGAGAATACAACTGGTCTCAAAAGCCATTTTCCACCCTCTTCCCCCTCTCCCCTTTAAAAACATGATTTTTCTGAAGTGTTTTGTGAGCAGGCATGCTCACATACAGCAGACTCTGCAGCCTGTTGGCTTCCAACCCACACAGCCACCCTGAGGGGAGCCCAGACCCCAGCCGGCTTGCTGAGCCACCCTCCTGCAGCAGGTCCACCTCACTGCCCTGGGGATGCGCTTGGAGACCTACCTGCTTTGAAGGCAGCCAGTCTTATCCAGGGAATGGCCTTAGGGCAGCTGGTCCATCCAGAAGGATCATTTCCATTGCACTGGCAGCAATGGCTGTGAACATCAAGCTCTTGCTGCTTTTCAGGGATGTGGTTTTGTTCCATTCATAAAAAAATATGGAAATGCTCAATGATGTCTACTAGTGTGGAGTGAGGTGTGAGCACAGCAGACAAGAGCCAGTTGGGTGGGGTTGGGTCTTGGGTTTTTTTTATATATATATATATATATGTATATATATATATATATATAAAATTTTAATGAGGAAAGGAAAGACTCTGTTTTGAAGCAGGGGGGAAGCTGGAGTTGTTTTCAAGCTGCTCCACAGGGCCTAGTAAAAAAAAAGCTGAGTGGGAGCGAGAGAATAGGTATTTTCCTCAAACCTTTTTGACCTCAGCGGTTGAATTGCTGGTTTGGTTTTGTTTTCTTTTTAATGTAGGAGAACCACGAATTTCCAGCTCTTCTGTGCTGATCCCATGTGGTTCAAGTAATCATGATGTTGTCTGTGAAGCCGTTGTTTAGCTTTCACTTTTGACCGCTGAAGAGCAGGCACGGTACAGAGGCGATAGACTGCTCAGTCTCTGATGGGAGAAAAGGCAAGCGGTACCTGCAGCTCCCTTTAAGCACCCATCGCATTGCGACCAGCCGCCGTGCCCTGCTGCCTGCTTTACGCAGCTTCACGCATGCCCCAGACACCAAGCTGAAGCAGACAGAGCCTCTTCGGCATTAAATCAAGCCTGTGGTTTCCAGGCACGTTACTTGCAAATATGACCAGTGACTAGCTCGTGCGTAATGTCAGAGGTGAAGTACTTGCTCTGAGCCTTTTTCTGGAGGAAGCAGGGAATGCCCCGGGAAGCTCCTGTGGAAGGAGCAGCACGAGCCACCTCTGCAGCCAGCTCTGGTGCTTGCTGACTGGGAAAATGTAGGGAAGGAGGAGGGGAAAAATGCAAACAAAAACATCGTCGCTGAAATCTTTACCATCTGGCTTTAAGAAGATGAACATACAATGTTGTTGTTTTTTTAACTGACAAGCAGAGAAACTTGGGCGGGTTTTTTTGTTTCTGAGGGTTTTTTTTTCTTTTTACTTTGGCGTCTTTGACACAGTCTCCTAAACTCCCTTGTCCTACCTCATTCCCCTTGCTTGCCTATGCAGAGCCATTACAGGCTTATAATGGAAATATTTTTCTATCTATGTAGTGGAAAACACCCGTTCAAACCGGATGTTTGAGATCAGAAGGACTGACCCAGAATCTGCACTGGGGCAGACATGAAAGCATGAAAATTTCATTCACAAAGGTTTTCTGGGACCAGTTCTCTTCTGCCTAAGCGGAGTCACGCACATGCTGGCTCAGACGCTCCCACAGCGTTTCCAGAGCGGAGTCAATTGCTTTGAAAGTTATGCAGGGCTACATCCTTAATGGACAGAGGCCATGAGCACGACTGGGAACAATTACCAGCTGAATAAGATGTTCATCTGCAAGGGGTGCACTTTTGCCAGCTACTACCCTTGGACGGCCCAGGGAGTGAGAGGCACAGTCAATCCCACGCTTACTTGTTTTCCTTCCCTTCATCGCCACAGTTTCAACTGATTTTGATTACTCTGGCGCCAAATAAATGAAAACATTTCATAGACATATAATCATCCGTCACTGTGAAGAAAGGAAAAATGCTTGTGTACTGTATGTTTATAAATACGCTTAATGAAAAAAGGAATAGCTCTACCCTTCCCAGCCTCGTGCGGCTGTAGCCAGTGTAGCTGCATGTCATGTCGGAAAAGCCGGTTGCTGCTTATATCCCGACATGGTCTCTGGCACAACTGCGGAGCTGGCAGTGCCAAGGAGTGATGCATAGCCCTGCCCTTTCCCTCCCACCAGGTTCCAAAGGTTAATGCCCAGAGAGAGGTAAGTGATGTGAGGTGGCAGGAGCGCAGCCTGTGCCCATGGACCACAGCAGAAACACAGCACCTGGGTGGGAGCAAAGGGAAGGGGGAAGGTGGAGAGGGGGGACGGAGGAAAATAACTTGTAGGCACAGTCTGTTGCAGCTTGCTTGGTCCCTAGAAAGAACCTGACTCAGCTCCTACCGGATCAAGGGACTTTGACATTGCCAGGCGAAAGGGAAGAGTAGTCATTGCTATTGGGGGAACGAAAGCCTGCGTGCCATTCTCATCTCATGGGAGCACCCAGCTTGTCACACAAACTCTGTGTGCAGATGCTCATCAGGAAGGTTTTTTGACTGTTTGGCAATGGACTTTCCTTACATATGAATTCATTTGTTACCACAGGGAGTGTTGGGTTTGCCTCTGTTTTGAGGAGTGCACTGCTTGTCACGTTAGGCTAAATACAACTCAATATAAGAATGCCATGCCCTAAATGCAACCTTTAAAAAGGCCAGATCCTCTTCTGTAGGAAGAAAATAAACGTGCAAAAATGTCATGAAAAATTGCCGCTAGGATCTATCCATTAAGCTCTTTTGACCCTTATTCTTCATATGTCAGATCTGCTGCTAAGTTACTGTTTGCATCTGGTTTGGACCCATGAATACAGGCATACTGTTGGCCTTTTCCAAACTATTACCTGAGCTGGAGTTTATAGAAATCATTCACATTAAGCTTTTTTCCCTTTGAAGGTCTTGTGAGCATTAAGTGGAGACGAATAAAAATCAAACAGATAAAGCGGACAAATTAAATGGATAGAATACTGTGGCAAGATGTCACACCAGGTGCTTGTGGAGGTGGATGCTGCTGCAGGAGCAATTAAATTGCACCACACAGTGTGCACTTGCAAGACTGTGGTGGGCAGAGAAGAGAGATTAGATTATCACAGGCTCCTTCCAAGTTGCTACACCTTGGCAGGAATATCCTGCAATAGCTGAGAGATGCAAGCACAATCACTACTCTCAACACAGTGAGTTGCCCTTTCTAAGGCACAGGCAGCTTGTAATTCAGATTTTTATTTCTTCTTTTTTTTTTTTTTCAATGCTACATAGCTGACACAGCATTTCAGGTTTTGTCATCCTGTTGTAGAAGTAAGGGTTTCATGTTCCACTGGAAGCACCACATTATGAAGAAGGGAAGATTGCTATTTTTTCAAAGAATGGTCAATGATTTATTTTTCTTGCATCACGATGGAAGATGGCTTTAAAAGATTTTTCTCTCCAGGCATGCTTCAAAGCCTGTCCTGTGGCTTTTGGCGGCTGTCTTGTGATATCTGAAGATTTCAGATGTGGTACCAACACCACAGCAAGAACTGCAGTCTGACGTGGGCTGCAGAACAGCATCCTGCCTTCCAAAGTGGAGAATGACCTTTTTTTTCTTGAAGCCAGGACATCCAGCCATGGTAACTGTCCCCTGGGTGTGGGCTGGCCGACAACACAGACTGGCTGTGTGGAGGGAAGGGCTGGCTAGTTTGTGTTTTCAGATAGAAACATAGACCTAGCACGTTGAAAGAGACCGAGGAGGTCATCACTTCCATCCCTACAATATAAGCAGGACCAGCTATATCAATGGGCAGGACCAGTATTCCAAGCATTCCTGCTCTTCAAAACTTCCAGTGGCGGTGAGTTTGAAGCCTCCTTAAACAGTTTATTCTAGTGCTTGATTATCTTAAGCTATAGAAAGTTTTTCCTTGTGTTTAGCCTAAGTCTCCCTACTTGCGGTTGAAGACCACCACTGCTGTCTACCTGTAGTGAGTATGGCGCATAGCTTACTCCCTTCCTACTTGTTAGCCTGTGGCAGGTTTGAAGACAAGTATCAGCTCTCCTTTGAGAGACTGGGAAACAGCCCCATCTGAATCTGTCCTGCAGACCACATTTTTCAAGGACTTATCTATTGGTCTCTCCTAGTTGCCCACATTCTTGAGCTATGGTGAACTGTGGAGGGCACAGTGCTCCCACTAGGGTTCTGTAAGTACCAACTGAAACAGAAAGGCTATGTTGTGTGACTTGCCCATGACACTCAGCACTTGCTTTTTCTGTAGGCACATAACATGTTTGCACTGTGTGGACTACAAGCCCCACATCTTCCTCTGCAGAACTTCTGCTGAGCCACTGTTTCTCCAGACAGTATTTGTGTATCTGATTATTGCTAAATATATGACCTCGAACTTGTATTGACTGAATTTCACAGAATCACAGAATCACTGGGGTTGGAAGGGACCTCTGGAGATCATCTAGTCCAACACCCCTGCCAGAGCACGTTCACCTACAGCAGATTGCACAGGATGGCGTCCAGGCAGGTTTTGAATGTCTCCAGAGTCAGAGATTCCACCACCTCTCTGGGCAGCCTGTTCCAGTGCTCTGCCACCCCTTTCACCCTCTTTATTCACACTGTTGCTCATTGGGTCAAGATCTTTTAGGATTTTAGGTTTGTCTTCCAAAGTGTTTGTGGTTTCCGCTGTTCCAGTAGTGTAAGTAGGAGTGTCTTTCCTTTCCCAAGGAGTTAATACAGGGCGATCACACCTGAAGGTTGTTTCTTTGTCTTTGTTAGGTGTTCCTCCATGCCATCTTACCTTCTGCCTACTCATAGGCAAATGGACCAGGAAAGCATCAGAAATCCTGGAGCTGTCTTTCCTTTTTTACAGTCTTCTGGGAACTTATCTGTTACGTCACATTCCCGGGGTAGTTGCTAACAACCCTGGGATAGCTTCAGCCAGTAGCCAAACTATCCTAGGGTTTGATTCCATCCAGCGTAGATGATGTCAAAATGCCCGAGGGCACATCTCCATTGGTACTTCGGGGCGAATCAAGAGTGTGCTTTTGAAGCAAACCTCCTGCCTGTTCCCCCAGCAGAGCTGTGGCTCACACCGTGGAGCACTCATAGGACACATGAACAGGGTGAGTTTCAGATGAAACTAAAATGCAATGTGCGCTCTGGCCCCACTCAGCGTATGGTAAACCTCCCTGAGATACATATGAGGTAGAGGTCAAGTCCTCAGCACCAGCCATTCCCTGGTACTATTACTTCTTGCAATTCTTTTCTATGTAAGCTTGCCTCCCTGTCAACAACAGGACTGTGTAAGCCAGCTCCGTGTAGCTGACCGTTTCCATAAAGACTTACATGAAAGATGTAATACACCCTGTGGTTTCCTTGGGATCTGTTACCAGGTTTCTCTCCCCAGTGAACAGCAGACTGGCTCCTTCCCTGCAGGGCGAGTGTTAAGATTACTGCTTGTTCAACACACGCGTGCACGTGCGCACAATCTCCATGCAACTGCGAAAACGCTCCCGGGGTACTGCTCCTCTGAAACACCCATTGCAGCCAGGCATCTGGCTGTGATTAAGGTACAGTTTAACCCTGTGAAAAATCCCTTCTTCCCTCTTTCCGTCATTAAATACAGGGAGTCTGAATGTATCCAAAAGAGTCATCGTTTGCATGTGTTGCTTAAAGGGTTCAGAAAAGACAAAAATAACTTTCCTGCACTGACGTAGAAGTGAGTGCAGACTTGCTAAAACCACACCACTGTTCCCAGGAAAGTTGTTCTCATCTGATGGCTAATGTTGAACCGTGACAAAGTAGGTAGGCTGAGCAGGTAACTTAAAGCAGACCATAAGTGATTAAAAAGATATAAATGAATATTGACTTTTATTTAGGATACTGACCAAAGTGGGTTTTCTCACATATTCCTCAACTTAGACAATTTCAGGGCTGCTGTCCAGGCTCTGATATCAAGACATAACTGGCTAACTGCTACCCTCTGGAAATGCTATTTGAGGTTTTTCTTATGATATTATGTCATTGTCCATGGCATAATATTTCAATACCGCATAAAATACGTGCATTATGCATTATTAGCAAATGATATAGAAATGCACGAAGTTCCTAAGTAATACAGAAGATCTATTGTTGATCACTTCTACTCAACTTTGATGCAGACTGTTTTAATATTTTATTTAATTAGCATTTATTGTGCCTGCCATACAACAGCTGCCTTTCCAGTGAATGTCACAGAAATGTCTGAACAAAAGAAAAATGAAGCTAAAGTAATGGAATATCTTGTATTTTGCATGCGTGTATAAGGTACAGTTGTGTTTTGTTAGGTACGAGGGCTTTTTTTCAAAGGCTCATATGTTCAGCCTCACAGGAAATTTATTCTCTGGCTTGAAAGGGAATAAAAGGGAATAAAGAAACAACCTACTTTGTACAAGCAAACAAAAATTAATAGATACAATTCCAGTCTTTTACAGTAATTGCCTCCCACCTTGTAGCGCCACAGATCAATTTGCATTTGGGGTTAACTTCTGTTTGTAGTCATTCTTCACTCCACTGGCTGCCCGGGAACCGAGGCAGGATTTTCATCGCCCTTCACATCTGATCTTCAAGGATGTGCATCAGCTTATCCTGTACCGCCTTTTGGAAGAAGACAAAATTGAAGTGCCCTTTAGCTTAAAATCATAAAATCTCAAAAAGTCTAAATAGAAAAGAAAACAAGTCACAAAAGGTTTAAATAGAAAAGAAAACAAACTCAGACGTTTATTAAGAACAGGCAGAGAAAGCAAATTTAAAGGAAAAGAGCTGGCCCGTTCAGCCATAGAGTCAAGCTCTAGAAAGTTGGTTTATTCTCTGAGCAGCTGGAGTAGAGTTTAGCCGCTTTGATGTTGAGTTCTCTGCCCTTTTGCAGACTTGCTCAGCAAATTACTGTCACTTTCTGTGCCATTGTCCAAGCCTGAAGGGAGAATCGGTCATGTCTTACACACTGTTTAAATTGTAAACTGTTCAGATCAGTAGCAAAAACTTGCTACGCAGTTGTAGAGTGCATAACCCCCAGAGGCTGGCAATGCAGCTTCTAGGAGCAAACAGTTACAGAAATGCATCACTGTCACTTCACTGATGTGCCCCCTTTTTTACTCCTTTACCTAGTCTGGCTCTGAGATGCGTTCCTTGATCTCTGTGTCGCTGTTGTCCCCCTCCTGTCACCTCTTGCAGGTGCATGAGTGCACATTTCTACATGTCTTGACACTTTTTTCTGCACTCTATCACATGCAGATCAGAAGGCAACACTAGCCACTCTGTCATGCTGTCCTCCTAAAAGCAGAGTGGCTTTTGGGCTGAATATATGCAGTCTCCATCTCATAAAGTCATATCTTCATATGCATCTGGAGCTCCTAAACTGTTCCAGGAGCTCAAAAGTGGTTTGGAACGTGAGAGATCCCGCGCTGGGAGCAGGTACCACCTCCAGAGCAGCTTCTGTTGTCAGACTCTTCAACAGTGATGGGTTTCCACAGTGATCTTTTTACTTGCTGACCAAGAATATACATGACTTAGATAACTTTGTAACTTTGGTGGAGTGGATCAGATATTAAAGGCTAACCACGGCTAAGCCAGGTAGAATGGACTTTGTAGGCAAAGCTTTGTGATGGGTACAGGGAAGAGCTTTCAGAGAGCTCAGAAGAGAGGCTTAGCTACAATACTACCAAGTCTGCCACATCCAGAGCATGCCCTCTCCTTGGCCTGCCTAGGTAAATGGAAGATTTCTAGTACCTCCAGTGAGAGAGGTGTTATTCAGACATACCTTCTCAGTGGTTTTTCATTAACTGCCCTAAAGGGGCACAAGAGGAAATAACACGTAAGAGCTGATGTGCTCCTGATCAGCTGACGCATTACCCCTTCTCAGACTCCACAGAGGAAGAAATGAAATCAAACCAAGTGACAGCCACTCTTCTGATTTTAAAGGGATCAAAATAAGCTGCAACCAGTCTCAGTGGAAGTCCTAGGATTCGCTATAAGGCAGAAAAGGCTCCCTTCCCTTGAACGTGCACCTTAACACTTCTTTTCTTCTTAGCAGTCTTCACAGTCATAAGACCTGAAAGTCAGATTAATGTACTGATGAGGAGGCAGTTCTGTTTTTTAAAGGGACAGAACAAAATAAAGGACATGTAACATACTCTCTTAGCAGGACAGCTCTGTGAAGGGATTAAGTTGCAGCCCCAGCATGCCTGAAGCTGTGTACAATCTCACAAACTCTACATAGCTAGCTTTAAGCAAATAAGCCATTGCCAGCTCTCAAAGACAAAATAAATAAACCTAAACAAAATATGCTTATTTTAAGACTATGGTTCAAAAACCAGGGTCTCCTTTCCAATGGCATTCTTTCCATTGACTTCAGTAGGCACAGGAGCAAGCCTTCAGATGTTTGAAACAGTGATTTCTGTTGATATGTCAGTAAGCAGTCTCCTTTCATGGGTTTCCTTCTGCTGGCATTTTATCCATCTGTGTGGTCTGTTCTGAAGCTTGATGTGCTGGGCTGCTGCAAGAGGAGATCCAAGGATTCCCCAAATGCTTTCCCTTGAGGGCACTTGGCATGAAACTTTGCCAGGGAAAAAGCACCTTTGAACACTGTTTCATTGTATGTTTTCAGAGATGAACAGGCAGCAAGTAGCATTCAGAGGTTCTGTCTGGGAAAGACATCCCAGCCCAATTCACTGCAGTTTCTTAAACACAACCCCCAACACCTCCGACTAAGGGCTGCTCAGTCACACTGCAGGGTCATTTTTTCCCAAAAGAAGTCCCATGGCAAGAAACTCATGTAATATGAACTGACAGGCAAATATATTTTATCATTGATCCACTGGCAAATTGGCCCAAAAAGGTGACAATGCCAGTTTGCTTCAGGGGATTTGCTCCTGGAAAGAGCACGATCATTCTCTAAAACTACTATTGATGGTGAGTAGAATCATAGAATCATAGAATCATAGAATAGTTCAGGTTGGAAGGGACCTTTAGAGATCATCTTGTCCAACTCCCCTGCAATAAACAGAGACATCTTCAACTAGATCAGGTTGCTCAGAGCCCTGTCCAATCTGACCTTGGATGTTTCCAGGGATGGGGCATCTACCACCTCTCTGGGCAACCTGTGCCAGTGTTTCACCACTATCATCGTAAAAAATGTCTTCCTTATATCTAGTCTAAATCTACCTCTTTTTGGTTTAAAACCATTACCCCTTATCCTATTGCAACAGGCCCTGCTAAAAAGTTTGTCACCATCTTTCTTATACGCCCCCTTTAAGTACTGAAAAGTCACAATAAGGTCTCCCCAGAGCCTTCTCTTCTCCAGGCTGAACAGCCCCAACTCTCAGCCTGTCCTCATAGGAGAGGTGCTCCAGCCCTCTGATCATCTTTGTGGCCTCCTCTGGACTTGCTCCAACAGGTCCATGTCTTTCTTATGTTGGGGGCCCCAGACCTGGATGCAGTACTCCAGGTGGGGTCTTACCAGAGTGGAGCAGAAGGGCAGAATCACCTCCCTCAACCTGCTGGCCATGCTCCTTTGATGCAGCCCAGGATATGGTTGGCAAACATGGATCAAAGAAAAACAGAGCTCCAGGGTATGCAAAAGTTTCCACTGGTCAAGCTACTGATTGCAGCAGGATTTGGAAAGATTTCTTCCCCGGCAATCCCGTCTTTCATTCCAGGTCTTTGTTCCACATCACTTTTTTCAACTAGGTCCTGGCAGGCTGGGAGACATCATAATCCCTCCAGCAAAATGGAAACCTGCACAGACTTTCCCTAATCACCTTGAATATTCACTGAATCTAAACCAGGAGGAGCTACCTATGCAATAGAAATATCTGCATTAGTTATTGGGAAAGCATATGCTGTTGCCATGATTTATATTTTGATGCTATTGGGCATCGAAACTCTGGAAACCGGGACTTAAAAAAAATAATTGGTAGGTGAGTGTACACTATTAGCAAGACTTTCAGAAGCAGCTAGTGGTGCAGAGTGCCTCTGTTTTGTGATAGCTTCTATGAACCAAATTAAGGGGACTTAATTTTCAGAAAGGACTTCCTAATGCCAAATTTTTCCATAAGCTCATGGTGGGAGTATGGAAAATCATTAGCTGCCACCAACAATTTTCACCATCAAGTCTACAGAAGACTTTCTAACTGAAGGATTGTTTCAATAAGATCACCTTCCCTCCCAAACTGAAGGGAGTTGCTCGTTTTCCCTACAGGTGTACTAAGTTCACAGCGTTAAACCTCTGTCAACACAAAAACCAGTTTTGCATATTATTGCTTTTTGTGTTGTGGTATGAACTTTTTATGTATATGTTTACAGCCTGGGGTAAGCGGGTTCTGGTATGGTATTTCAGGGAAGGTTTTCCTCATAATTTCTAGGACTATTGCATAAAAGTTTGCAGATATAAAGGTGAATTTTTGTTCTCGGTAACTCGAAGCTTATAACAATGCAATTCACTGAAACTGTGGCATTCCTCTGTATTTAGCTACTGAACAAAGAGTAAAATTCAACAGAGAGGGTTGAACATGATTCAGTGTTTGTAAAAACAGAATGAGGACTTTTCATTTGCAAGTCTTGCTCCCATTATGGTGTCTGCTTTTTTATTGCTATGCACTACCTTGAGGCTACAGGGAATCTCATACAGCTGTCATTGCAACTTTGTAGGTTGGCCAACACATGACAAGCTTATTAAGTGATGTGAACTGTGCTCCATTGCTAATGACTGGACCACTCATCAAATCACACTCCCATTCTATGATTCACCAGCACTTCCTTCCTTCAGGAGCAAACTTTAAATGAAAGTCACGTTACAGTTAACTTTCATTAACTTTCTACAGGGTACCTCATCCCACTGACAAACATGCATACACTTAACACATTTTTTTAAAGACTAAGAGAAATAGTGTGTTAATTATGGCACCATCAGCACATCTGCATTATCAGATATACTGATACTGGGTGAAATAATGGCCCAATATAGGATGATCTATACAAAAAGCAAGACTGAAGACCTTCTTTATGGAGCAACCTGACTACACCCCATCTTGCTTTCATCCCTTTTATCTGTTGTATGAGTAAAGGTGTGGATGCTTCGTGGGCGGGAAGACTGTAGTCTCTGGGAAAAGAAATGCATGCTTTGCCGGCTCAAGAGAGTTTTCTCGTCACAAAAATGTGCCCAGTGCAGCAGCCACTGGCTGCTTAGGAAAGCCTTCAATCACTTTCAGTGGGGGCTGGATCAAACCCAGTTGTGGCTGTCACTGAACAGCCACACGCGTGTAGCGGTCAGGCTTTTCGCTGGCCTGTAGGTGAAGGTCATAAGATACAGGTACTCTCATAACCACAACAAATTTTGCTCTAATCAAAAGCAGGTGTAGGTTTGGGACATTTATTCCCCAGCCATTGCCCTGACAGGGCCTACCAGGATGTTTCTAGCAGGTGTAATGGTGGAAATGTCCTGTGGCTGACAACAAGAGAAACTCAAACATTGCTTTGCAGGATGTGCCCAAGTTGCAGCTGCCATCCGCTTCAACTTAGCACATCTCTAAGCCAGCAATTAAGACATCCAAGCATTTCATGTTGAGGAAACGGGGAAAAAACCCAGACAGTGCCATGAAGAGTGCATATGAAAGAAAAGGCAAGTAAATTCAGCATGGAAAAATGAGGTAAACTACCCATTTGATCACTTTTTCTTTTATTAAGCTGTTTCTCAGGAAGCAGTCGTAGCATTAAGCCTTTCCTTCAAAAAGTTTTTGACAATAGCTTTTTTTGCAGTGGCTCAGGGCAAATTGTCACTTCCACTCTCTTTTGTTTAAGACTGGATGAACAACATCACTCCTCTGCTTTATTTAGTGGTAAAGATTCATTTATATGATGCTACATCCCTGTTTCATGGATGTCTGAGTCTATTTTCTCTAACAGCTTGCCCTCACTGCAATTCCTGCAAGACTTGTCCATTTCCCTGATCAGATTCTTTCGTCTTTGAATTTATCTCTGACTATCCATGTTCTGTGTGTCAAGTATAATGTTTGTGTCCTCAGCTCCAAGGCACTTGTACTTTCTCCCTCTCTTTCCTTCTCTTCTTGACTTTTCTTATGTTGTGAAATTGCTGTTGCAAACAGATGCTCCTCAATCTCTTGTTCATTCTTTTACATCACAGTCACCTTTCCTCTGTGCTACCTCTTACACACCAAAAGGTCCTCCCAGATCCTGCTTGTTAGGCATCTTCCCTGTTCCTAGTCACAACTGCAGACAATTAGTCAACTAATCATGATCAGAATGGGGGGGGCGGGGCAGGGAGGACGACGCTACAGTTAGGAGTGACTTTTATTAGAGGCATATAAAGAAATTTGGTGGGCATTTTTCAGCCAGGTTCCTTTAGCAGCTAGGTACCTGAATCCTCTGTATAGCTTTTGGAAAAATCTTCCCCAGGAGTTTGTTTGCTGTTTACAGGGGCTGCACTGGGTGGGCATCCATCCATCTTTCATACTGGATCAGACCAGAGCTTGGTGCAGAGGTAGTTGCAGACTATTTTGGTAGAGGGCAGCAACCAGGTGCAAGTCCCAGGCCACCAGCTAGTTCACCCTGAGCCAACTCATGTCATAGCACCATACTCGGAAGAGTGCCATAAAAACAGCAATCTTCCCTGAGAACCTGTTACCAACTTCAGATTTAATGTATCCATCACTCGCAACATGCTGATATTCTTATAGTAAGAGAGCCCTGTCATAAATGTTGAAGACTTTTCTGAGCAATTAGACAGAATAAGGTAGTTTTGCTAGGATCCCCTGTGAAATACGGATGCCAAGCATTATTCTCTAAATTCAGAGAGAAGTAGCAGGTAAGTAATTTGAAGTTTTATCACAAAATTACCTGCATTACTTCTCTTTCTAAAATAGCTACTTCTTATTAAGGAGATATTTAATTTGTCATTTTCTACATTTATTGGAAAACAATGAGCTGCTTTGAAAAACATCACCAAGTACATCCTAAAAAGTAAACAGTGGAACAATAGCTCATTACAGTATCTAGACAGTCTTACTGGTGTGCCTAAAAACACAAAACAAAAGAGAGAGCAAACCCTGCAAAATTTTCCCCCACTCATGAGTAATCCCATTGATTCTAGTAAAACAACTCACATGAAGTAATGTAAGCATGTATTACCTGTTTCACTGTGTTTGCTTTGTGATTTTACCGAGAAAAGTTCAAATTCAGTCTTTACATATTTAATCCAAGTTCAAATCTTGCCACTGGTTAGTGTCAGGATACTATTTAGCTGCCTCAGGCTGTTTCTGTATTTTATTTGTGTCCAAATGGGATTTTGCTGGTGCAGATATTGAGACTGTGTAAAGTGGTGGCACTTCTCAGTGGGTGATTGGGCGGGCTGGGACTCTGGCTGGAATTTGGTCCCCAGCAGGTGAGGAAAATAGAAAAAAGTCAATAGGGTGGGGAGTTGTTTTCTATCAGTGTGCATCACCTCTAATTAGACAGAGCTGTGTCTGTCCCTAGGGAGTAGCACATCGCTGATTTTCACAGCATTTAGGGACATACAGGACAGATCTGAATTGGGGCTGGCCTGCAACCTTTGCAAAATTTGTTGGAAAATTTGAAATACTCAGCAGTTTTATGGGAGCTACTATGTGCAAACATCTTTAGGTGTTTATCTGGGTTTTTGAGATCTTTCCTTTTCCCCTCCTTCTCTGCAAGTTTCTTATTATTCCTTTATTTCCCACTTTTCTGCCTCTTCCCTCACTGGCTACAAGCATTTGGCCCCTTTCAATCCACCAGCAAAAGGCTGATGAAACCCCCTCCAAACTCTATTACTGAAAATAAGTTATTGGAAATAAACAAAGCAGCTCTTGTATCCAGAGAGGAAAAGGACCAAAAGTTCTTTTGTGATACTGGTCAGGTTTCTATATTGGAGCACTCTGCAGCAGCACTGATGTAGCATTTTTGGTAGGGCTGCAAAACAGGAAGACCAGAAGGAAACAGTTCATTTAAGTCAGTCCTTTTTTTAGCTTAGTTATTTAATCTGGGTCAATTTTGAAATGAAAACCTAAAGCATTTTATTTTGAAAGTGCTAGACTGAAACATTCTGATGTTGTTTTAAAATGTTTCCATGATCTCCTCTGCTGTGCTGCCCAACAGCTACAATTTGCAGATGGATCCAGTTCCTCTGAAATGGCATCTTTTGGTAAATTTTCTCCTCCACATTTGTTTTAATTATTATTTTCATAACTCTTACACCTCATTCACAAGGTTATGAGAGGCCACCATAGGGCAGAGCTCCCTGCTGATGGCAAACAAGTGCCAGCAGCTCCAGCTTACTACAATACCAGTTTGCTGTTCTGTTAAGTCATGCTCTCCTATTCCACCATGATTTTGCAGGACTTCCAGGCCCATGACATTCCCAGCCTCTCAGCACTAACTCAATAAGTGGTTCAGACTCAAAGTTGCTAATGCTGCCATTCAATAGCAGTCACCTTTGACACACGGCGAGGGTTTAGGTTGGCAGTTGGCAGCTCTTTCTTTAAGAAAGGCTGAAAACTT
The DNA here is from genome assembly GCA_013397275.1 of Burhinus bistriatus. Lineage (NCBI taxonomy): Eukaryota > Metazoa > Chordata > Aves > Charadriiformes > Burhinidae > Burhinus > Burhinus bistriatus. The sequence continues at coordinate 850,016 of VYXH01003298.1, forward strand.
GAGGTCTCTTTCTGACACTGCTGGACAGAGGGAAACTCATGCAGCTCTTGGAAGCCTGAAGCCTTCACTTTGGCTTCCAGAAAAGTAGGAAGCAAGGGAGAGTGTTGAGGGAAAATACAAATTACATATTGAGCAAAATACACAGGTGGCTTCTAACCTCCTCTCAGTTTCCTCTCTGCACGATCCGTGCCAGAAGCCTCAGCACGCAAAGTTCTGACAGGGAGAATCAGGGTCATGTTTCTTTTGGGTAGCTTGGGGGTTGGTGAGAGGGTGCTGTGAAGAGCAGCATGGTGTACCTTGGCTGACTAGGGCCTTTACCCAAGCTGGAATGAGCAAGATGTGGAGTTTGCCCTTGCCCACTAGCCTCAAGGAGATTTTTTGCCCTCTCACTGTGAGCATTTTCTTTGCTTTAATCTTGCTCTGTTCCGTGGATGGGACGAGTGGATGTAAAGGAATGGCATTTGCCTGGTATTCTCCCGCTCCTGCTCGCCTCGGTCCATTTAGTACTTGTCCATCCCTGTTCGTGTTTGAACCCAGCCAGCTTTGTCTGAGGCTGGCCAGGCGCACCATGCATTTCACACCACAAAGTCCAGGCTTTGCTTGTGATGGAGCAGAGCAGCGGAGTGCATCTAACACGCAGATTATGCCCCAGGGTCGAACACATCCTGCTGCATTGAGAGGTATGGTGTCTGTCTGGAAGATCTCAAGAGATTAAAGCCAGTCTAAATTGAAAGGAGGGTGAAAACGGAGAGGCTGCTATCAGTGGAGGGAAGGAAGCCTTTGTTTATGTACAGCCGGTCACTTGTAGGGCAGATGGTGAGACTACACGCCTCCCTACATTGTTGTGTCAGACCTCAAACTGTAAACCTGACCTCCCAACACCTCCTGAGAGTGGCCAAAATAATCCCTAAATCATTCTGGTTTGGGCCTCTCAGTAGATTGAGGGATTTTGCAGCCTGCAAGGCAGCTGGCCTCTGGGGCATACCTTGGTGGGGTCGGGTGATTACTGTGCTCTGCGAGGGGAAAAAGACAGTTTAGATGTAGAGACTGATAAATCTAGGTGCTCAGAGCTTTCCCTGTGTTAATTTATCATTCTTACCATTGAGACCGTAAGTATTTGCTCTTAAAAAAACTGGACTTCTGTTGAGGGTTTGGGGGAGGGGTGGTGGTGTTTTTTTTCCAAATTTTGGCAATGTTACGAGATTCCAAATGGGCTCTGTTGACCAAGACTTCAGAGTACATACATGCCTGGTGTCAGGGTGTGTTTACTGGATGTCATGTTCCAGCCAACAACCCCAGCCAACGGGGCCATGCTCTGCAGTACTAATGCAGGAAACCGATTCCTCAGTACCCCTAAATCTTTGAGTCCTACCCCATACACCAAATTAAACAAATGACTACTAGCACAATAATTTGATCTTTCCCTTGTCATGTGGTCGTTTGTTAATTTGTTTCATGATGTGTCAGTTTCTAGATCTACTGATCTAGATCTAAGACTGATACGACTCCCTGAAGGTTAACCATTATCTTACATCTTATTCATTAGAAAGCAAAGGATGTCTAAGTACCAGTCACATGAGTTTTCTAAGGGCCTCTGTTTACAGTAACTACAGGACAGCTTTAAAAAAAACATTAAGACTGGCATTAATGATGGCACAGCTCACGTAGCAACATTTGGATGCCCTCCTTGGGGCATGAATTGTGAAATGATCCAGTTTATTTCTTTCCTCTGAGCAATGCCAGCTACGCTAACAGTAGATTTATTGTAGGGCTGTAGGAACAGCTGATGTGCACCCAGCATAAAATGGTACCGTGGTGCATTCAGCATTGTCAGCAACACTTGCCCACTTTTTTGGGATTCATGGCTTCTCTAGTGGGTGTAGCAGCCATCCATCCTCCCCTTTGAGTGTAGCACAGACCCACATAGCACAGTCCCTTCCTTGAAAATTCAAGGTGGTTAGACCTTAATAAAGCATATTCCTGTGCACTATTTGCAGCTGACTGTTGGCAGAGCAGAGGCCGGAGTGGCAGCCTACGTGTCGAAACACTCAGGCTTTTCCCTTGCATCATCTGCCCTAGCTATGAGATGACAAAACCAGCCCAACTGTTGCTTGTCGCATAGCATAGCTATGCCACGGCCTTCATGGCAGATGACTGAGGTGAAGGTATTAACATAGCTGACATTCGCTGTGCGCTGGCATGCCGTGCTGCCCGGCACTGCCCAGAGCTCTGCGGATGCTCAGGGCACATGCTCTGGCTATCTGGGTGTCCATCCCAGCCCTGGCAGCTCTCCTGCCCCAGCCCGTTGAGCATTAGAAAAAGAGAAATAAAACGCAGCACAAATAGTGATTTAAGGCTGTGATCGCTGCCGCCTTCTGAAGCAGCCAGGGACTAGAGCTCCTGCAGGAAGGGTCTCTTTCCCAGATGCCAGGACAAAGGGTCAGAAATAAGGGGACTTGATTTTCCCTGCCACAGCAGTGAGCTTGCCCAAGCACACCCCTGCAGCGGCCGGTTTCCTCAGGCTCGCTGAAATAAGTTCCTGTTAGCTCATCTCAAACCTCTGATATCATTTAAAATCTTCAAAACACATCTTGCCTTTTGGCACAGAGCAGGTATGTAGTTACAGGTAACTCAGCATACTATATATCCTTTCTGTGTCCCTGATTTAAAAATCTCTTTTTATATGGTGACAGATTTGTCTGAAATTTGGATGCCTGGCTTACACTCAGGTGAATGTGCCATAACGTCCTGGTTCTGCACTCTGACTGGCAGAGTTAAACTTGTGTAATTAGGTTTCTGGGGCAGTTACCCCGACAAAGTGAAGGTGAAATTAGCTAATGTGCTGGCCAAATGTACGGCCGGTCGCTTGACTTCCAGCCGCGTTGTACTGTATGGCACAACCCAACCGCATAGGCAGTTGAGGGAAAATTGGAGCCAACATCCACTCCCGGCTCGGACACATTGCCGAATCACTTAAGACTCCAGGCTTCGGGCTTTCTCCTCTTCCATGGGAAATCCACTCCCTGGGCTGCGGGCTCGTCCCGCCGGCCCGAGCTCCCTCTGCCGGCCCCGGCCCCGCAGCGAACGCCGGGGGGCACGCATCCCGCCCAGGGGCACGTATCCCCCCCGCCCCTGGGGCAGGGCTGGGCAGGGCAGCAAGGGTGTCCTCCCCCCGGGAGCAGAGCATCCCACCTCCCAGGCAAGCACCCTAAGGGAGCTGGCATTTCTATCAGGCTTTATCTTTGGTGGATGCTTGTTGAATTATTGACTTGGGAGTGGAAGGAGTCCAGCTCTGGGATCCGGGAGAGGTTTATCCCAGACCAGCCAAAAAGTTTGTCTGGCTGTGGTAGGCTCTGGAAAAGCCGGTAAGCAAAAAAGCCAAGCTTTGAGTTACTGGTCTGATTCAAGTGCAGCAGGGGTTTGAGCCAGGCTCAGAGCACAGCAGCAAAGTGTCCTAACATTCCTGCTCTTGCTGCTTAGAATTGCTCCGTTTTTTTCTGGAAATTCATTTGGGAAAATTTCCCAATTTCCCAGGTAATATGTGTCACTAGAACTGCCACATCCTTTTGCATCATGAGAAGCTTCTGTTTCAGCAGATTGAGTTTTTCTGAGGAAAACCTACTGCACACGCACACGCAGCTCCCTGCTAATCCTAAAAGGAAGCCAGGGTGCTCGGGTAGATTGCATTTGCGCTAGAAATGCAGGCAGTCTTGGGAAAAGGTGTTTTACTTCCAGTTGCAACAAGCAGAAAAAATCCAAACACCTAATTTGGTCTGGGGATCCCTGCTCCTCAATGCTGGAGGTGCTTCTGCAGAGCCCCACAGAAGTCTGGCGCCGGTCTGCGCAAGCGGTATCCGCCTGCCAGGGGGTTTGACTGTGAGCTCCTTGCGGGAAGAACTGTGTGTTGTTACGTATTTGTGCTCCACCTACCAGTATTTTTGATAATATTGCAAAGTCTTCTTGCTTTTCTTCCAAGGGAGCTCTTCCACTGTGGTAGTCACTCAGAGGGTGGGGGGAAAAAATCCCATTCTGCTTCAGCCCTGCTGTGGGTGCAGTCCTTTTACTGCCACGGGTTTCTCGGCAAAGGTTTCATGGGTTTCAGCGTGCTGAACCCCAGGCTGTACAGGTGTGAGGCGTCCTCTGGGTTGCAGCGAGGTGGGAAGGGGCTGCTGCCCGCTGTTCAGAAGAGAGGAAAAGGAGAGAAAAGGTGGCACAGCAGCCACTTCTTTGTGCCTTAGTAAGTGACTTTTTCCCCCCCTTTTTTGCACTGTCACAGCCAGAGCCAGAACTGCCAATTGATTATTAGGTCTAGGACCTTTTTTTTTTCTTTTTTTTTTTTTTCTGCTTTTGGGGAGAGAGATGGAAAGGGAATAATTTCAGACAGGACAGACTTGTTATCACCTCAAGACATGCTGAGCTAAATCTTGAGGATTTTACTCAAGTTTTCTCTTGGGTAGGGATCCTTCTGCTGGAAACAGGAATTGTGCTAAACAAGGACTACTGGATTTGACCCTATGGAAGTAACTTACAAACCTTTCCTGTGGGCTCAGAGACTAATGACCTTCAAGCACTCCTTAGAGGGTGCCATCATACAGGTTCAAAATAATGTGGGGGCTTTTTTTGTCTCCCCTGACAGTTTCTTTTTTTTTTTACTTTTTTTTTTTTCCTTCAAAAAGTCCTCTTTACAGTGTCCTTTCCCCAGCCAGTGGTCTTTCCTACAGCTGATTCCTAATGTTTTACAGGATGACTTACACATCCTGCCTTAGCAGCAGACTAATACCCGGGTTTGAATTACTATTGAATAAGCAGCAATGAAATCTCTATCAAAATAATCAGTAGTTCCAAAAACCACAAACAACAAAACAAGCGGAGTTGAACTAACTCAGCAAGACCATTTGTAGCATCAGGGACGGTGAGTCATTTTTCTTTTCCCTCCCTCAGCAGACTCCATCGCTGCCTCGCGCAGCCCCGGGGAGGGCAGGTGGAGTGGGTAGGGCATGACTTCAGAAAGTTTAAAAAAAAAAAAAAAAAAAAAAAAGAAAGTCGACATCACTCAGGTCACGTGATGCAAAGGGACCAATGGAGGCAGGTTCTGGAAAGGGGAACAGTTAAATTTGTAATTTTGGTTGTGTGAAACACTTCTTTGGGCCTCATAAACAACCACAGAACCACAAGTTGGGTACAGAGGCAGTCACACAAGAGCGGGTCCGGGATATTGGTCAGCAGGCAGGGCGAATCGTTTTGACTGCAAACCACAGAGTTTCGTAGAGTGGTAAGCATCATCAACCACAACCGATCCGCTATTTTTTTTTTTCTTTTTAAGAAACAATTTCAGAGTTCTTTTGCTAAAAGAACCTTATAATCCGCTTTGTGCTGCTCCTCAGGCACTGGGATAAGACAGACCGTGATGGCTGGGAGGAGGGTGGTAGCAATGACCATGCTTCATTTTTCACTCCCCAAGGTAGAAGAAATCATATATTCCTTCACTGTAAAGAGAGAGTGAGTTTTAAAGAGGAAACAATGGCTTCAAACAGCATATTTGAGTCACTTCCTTCTTACCAGCACTTCTTGAGAGGTAAGTGCCATTCAGACTTTCTAAATATACTTTTTACTTTCCCATACTTAAGAAAATGCATGTGGAGAGAGTATCTGGGGACATTCTTGTAGTACATGCTTTTTCCCACTTCAGTTTTCTTTGAGGTGTTCTCATCGAAGCTAATACCTGAGCTCACAGGAGTACCATCTAATTACTTATCAGTCCGTTAAAGAGATTATAACAAGGACTCATTTAAGCTGTTCAAACAGCCATTGCATGCTTGTGAATTTTCTCTTCATAAATCAAAGTGGGCTAGAATAACTCACATGAATTACTGCAGATACAATAGCAGTAGCACAAGCCCCTTTTGATTCTTTTTGGCAGAATTATGACTTTTTGAGCCACTGCCATGAAAAATGACAGCCAACAGCATACGACGCATATTACAGGCTGAAGCACGGGGAGTGAGCAGCAAGCTGGTGCATACAGCCAGCAGAGCGTGATGCTGTCTCACTTACGCTAGACCATCAGCCTGGGTAAAGGCACGTTCACCGGGGAGAAGTCAGAAAAAGCTTAGAAACCTGCTTAAAGTTAGCTGCAACTCACGTGGCTTGGGAAAAGAAGTGGTGTGGATAAACTCAGACTTTCTGTTGATGCCACACAGGTCTCGGATGACTGCGAATTACTGGCTGCAGCCACCCTTAGCGAAATGAAGCAGTCCTGTAAAGGCTGAGGGGGGGGGATTGAAGGGCTTCACCCAGCGATGGGTCTTTTTTCACCAGGGACCAAGCACGCTCAGAGGCTCCTTCTAATGTTCTCACAACCCCCCGTGGAGCTAATGGTTTAGCCATGGGTTATTCATACGAGTAAGCCAGGGACTGGCACAAGAAACTTGTCCGCTTCCTCCTTCAGCGACCTTCCTAAGTAGCTCATGCTACAGCTGAACTTTTCCCCTTTCCACGCAAGCCCTCTGACCGCTCAAGCCCTTCTTGCCGCAGGGCTGCGCCCCTGCGGATGACAAGCTGCACAAAGCCCGTCGCTCGTCGAGCTTGGCCGGGGTGCTGCCAGCGAGCAGCACTTCATAACTCTTTATAGTTACAGACTACAGTTTCCCGGCTTCGCTGGCGGTGTCGGTGTGAGTCATGAGTTATTCGTATTAATAAGCGGGGCTGGGGAATGCGGAAGGCTTGTCCCAGCTGCTGTGTCACGACAAGCAGCGGCTCTGCTGGCCCCCTGCCGCTGCCGTGGACCAGGGCTCTCTCGAGTGGGGCGCGGGCGGAGGGCAGCCTGCCGAAACGCTAGCCCACTTTCCTGCCTTGCTTCAGTTCTTTCCACCCCCCCCCCCTCCGCTGCCGCCGCCTCTGTGTGTCAAAAGTTTTTTGTACGTCTGTCTTTCCTGACACGGGAGGAGAGCTGAATGGCAGCGAGCTGCCCGACTGGCTGGGGCTCACAGCACCTTCTAGCCTGGGCAGGGGAGATGCTGGAAGGTGAGCAAGAGGTGGCGAACTGCTCTGCGGCGCTCGCAGCTGACATTTCCTCAGCACCCCTACCAGGCAAAGGAAGCAATGCTGCTAGAACAACAAGAAGGATCTTCCTGCATTTCGTCAGCCTTTTTTTTTTCTTTCTTTCTTTTTTTTTTCTTTCTTTTTT
>VYXH01003298.1:857245-886598 GCA_013397275.1 Burhinus bistriatus
TGTTTACTGTTTAATCTGTAGCACAGGAAGGCTTATTGAGGAAATTTTGCGCTTCTGATAAAATAACAAACAGAGCGAGCCTCTCGGGGCAGTGCTTGCAGCGAGTGCCAGGACACAGCCAGCCCACGGGACGGGCTGGGGACGGCAGAGGCCGTATTGCAGGCAGGAGCCCAGAGAGCCTGAGAGCAGCTGGTTGGAGACCAAGGACCGATTGGTCCAGAAAAGGTGGAGTTTCATTAAAGCTGGTTAATCCAGCAAGTGATTTAGCTCAGCGCTCCAGAGTGAGGTTTACCCTCCTCCCTCTTACAGTTGTCATCATTGCTGTTAGCATTATTATATTACCAGTATTTTGCGTTTCTTCATGGGCTATGCTAGAAGTCTTGCTGTGCTAGAAGTCTTACACTAAGTACCTTAAGATATTCATTCAGTTTTGGCAATCCAGGTACAGATCCTGGTATGCACCCAGCACAAGCAGGATCAAACTCCTGCTGTACAGTGCTAGAAAAGCTTGGGCAACAGTGCTTCGGCTGAGTTGTAAAGCAAATGTTTCTTCGTTGCGAAAGAATATTGTGTTTGAATGTGGAAGGCTGTGACGGTTTTCCAGCAGTTCCCTTTTTGTTCCTTTCTTTACTCAAATGAACTTTCAAAATCCTGGGCGCAGCAAAAGTAACGTTTGGGCCTCGGAGCAAGAAAAATAATCGTCCCTAGGGGCGGTTGTTCTCGCCCATATTTCTCAATAGCCTTTACATAGACTGGTCGTTCAAAATGTCCAAAACCATCTCTTTTCTTTTTTTCCCGCCAAAATTTATTGCACTTTCTCTCTTAACTGAAATCGTGAGGTAAAGGGAAAAAAAACAAGTTGTTTTCTGCCATGGATTTCACTTTATCAGTCCATGCAGTTCACTGAGAAGGAAATCCATAACTCTTTTTTAGCCTGATACTATGTGAAAATTGGGAAAAAAGAGGGGAGTGGGGAAGCAAGACCATTGTTCCAGCCCCTGCGAGCAGTGACAGATGTAGAAAGCCTGACATATTAATTGAATGTGGTACACCACAAAGGATATGGCCCTTTTTCTATCACACCGCGCCAGGTCCTCGCTTCTGCCACTAGGTAAAGAAATGAGGATTATACTGAAACCTCCAGTGGCATGCTCCGCATGCTGAACACATTCAAATGTTTACCGGCTCTGCTTTTAATGACGGCCTCATTTTCCTAATGGCTTCTTTCAGTTTATCATCTGGGCTTGGTGTTAGGAGCACAAGGTGTCTTGCTGCAGTGCAACCCACAGGAAAACATCACTCCGTAACCTAGAACTGCATCAGCAAGGCTGTAGTTTAAACTTTTATTCTAGCAAGGTTCATAGTATAAGGATGGTTTTGCTGGTTTTATTGAGGGTTCGATGTAGATTCGTGTGTATTGGCCGGGTCAACACAATGATGTGTTCTGGGCGGGGGGACCAAAACGAGACCTGTTGGGAGAGTCTTCTGTTGAAGACTGCATATATATTTTTTAAAGGATGCCTAGATAATTACATGATATCACCACACCCCATAACTTCTTTTAACTTCTTAAGGGTGTTAGTCTGTCCTGTAAAGTTTCCTAATAATTTTGCCTGCAAAGGAAGACAGAATAACTCATCTTTTTGCGGAGTTTTTATGGGGCTCTAAATAGTATGAAGCATAACATTTTCCAGGAGGGCACTTTTTCCTTATTTTTCCTTTTGCTGCAAGGTCTAATTATTTCAATATGCAAAGAAGGTTACTCCTGGTTTTGTCTTTGCTGTATTTTTTATTAATTAATCAAGGCAATGAAGACTTACGATGCAACATTTTGTTGGTTTCTTATCAAATGGAAATGAACTCCAGCAGAGCACTTGTTTACAACACAGCAAAAACATACTGTGCATACTTTCTTCTTAGTTCTAATATGCCAAGTAGTGCCCAGCCACCGTGGGTTTCTTCCTTTGCAAATGCTAAATAAAACTGTAGCAAGAAGCTCTTCCTGCTCTGAAGAGCTTCCTTGCCTGGACCTGTGGACACCTATAACTAGGCATACTGCTTCTCATTGAAAGTTAGTGGCTCTGACTTGCTTTGTGATGGGATTTGCATTGGTAGGCTCCTAAAGTCCCTGGTGCTGTATATGAGCAGAGGGGTAAGGTGATTGGAGGCTCCCTGTTATCCAAGGCTACATCTGCAGTCTCACACCGTGAGCGTACAAGACCTCCCTAAGAGTAAATGCTCCTCCTGAGTGAGGAGCAGGGCAGCAAGCTGATAGTGATTTCAGCCCTCTAGAATTGGTTACATTAGCAGAAATGGTCATATACTAGAAGTAACTCTGCCAAAGACTCGTGTCTCTGGGAGATGCACGGTACCCAACACTGCCACGTGTTTTCATTCACTCGCCCAGCAGAAGAAACCTACACAATAGCATAAACTATGCTGTCACTGATTAGGGGAGAGAGAAAGGTTTCCAGCACTTTTGCAGACTGCCTGAACTGTAATAAAGAGTTAATTTGTGTCAGCATTATAAAATACTAACTGCATCTTGTGAATAGGAAATTGAACCAAAGCTCATAAAAACCTTGGCTTACTAGAAGAAAAAAACTTGCACAACATCTGATTTACACAGCCTTCTCTCTGTTTGAGACTTTTTTCATTTAAAAGCCTTGAGAAACATTGCGAGACCTGAACACAGGAATTCCTGTGAAGCAAGGGGTAAAGTATCTGACAGAGATGAATACACTGCTTTGGTAAGATCAAGAGATTTTATCCCAGGCCAAAATATTAGACTGAGTGTTTAACCAGTCACTCAGTGTAGCAATGTGTTGCGATGACAGTCTTAGCAAGGACTTAGGGTTATAGCTGGCTTGCAGGTCTCCCAGATTGGCTTGCCCTTTATCATGTGGCCATTAATAAGAGATTGTTGGATGGCAGCTCTGCGTTGGACCATGTTTTAGTGAGAGAGCCAAATTCCAGCTCTGAGGTAGCTCTCTGGTGGGAAATAAAAGTATCTTCCCCACACTGACAGTGTGTGCAACACAAAAGGAAAATAAACTGCATTTTTTTCATGACTAGAAGATAATCATGGTTTAGTTTGACTGCTGAGGCATGACCCCAAAAGAACAGTCTGCTTATCTTTAAATGCACATGAAGGCCAGTGATATTGGCAAGTTTATGAAAGTAATTTATGAACTCCTTAAGAATTTTGCTTCAGAACACAGAATGAGTATCTGCATCATCCTGTTATTCGAGAGGGGAGAGTCCATACCTAAATCAAGAGCGCCAAGGAAATTACTGTGCTTGGATTTAGAAACAGACACACTTGCTTTTAAAAGCTAAGCAGAAGCAATCCTAAGGAAACAGCAAAGGCATTTCTCTGTAGAGCTGTGAGGTTGTTCCAGCAACAGGAGAAGTTCGTCTGACTTTGACACCCTGCCACACGCAGAGGGGATTCGCTGGGTCCCAGCGGTCTCTGCTGCGCCTCTAAAGTGGTGGCCGGCAGGCCGTGCAGGGGTGTCAGCCTGAGGTCCTCTTGTGCTGCTGTGGAGAGCAAGGAGGAAAGGCAGAGCGGGCTCAGCAGCTAAGGGGGAATGCCACTAGCAGGAAAAAGTCAGGGTGGGCTGGTACCCTGCAGAAACTGCCAGCTGCAGTGCCTCACTAAGTGATAATTTGAGGTTGCCCACACCTGTGACAAGGGAGGGAAACCTGTCATCCTCCTGCACGCATGGGGCGAGGGGTTTGCACGTAGGAGGCTGCTGCAGGGTACCTGCCTGGCCCTGGTGGCTCGGTGGAGGAGGAGGGCTGCACCATGCAGCTACAACAACCTCCATCACAGGCTTGGGCTGCTTGTGCCAAAATGCGTGGGTGCCTGATGGGCTTGCTGGGTGAGGGTGGCAGTACGGGTCCAGCAGCCCCGGCAGGAGGGCAAGGAAGAAGTAGCTCTGGCTCTGGCTAAGAGGATGGATTGAGGATGGCTGGAGAGGGACCACCCACTCTTCGAATCCAAACCTTGCCTGGCATCTCTGTCTTCTCCATGCCAGCGCAGGTCTCCCGGGCGCAGGGTGTGAGTTTAAATGGGGGTGTGTGGTGTTTCAGGTGGGGTGGCAGCCGTGAGCATTGGGCTGCGCACGGAGGCAAGGGAGTCCAGCATGCAGTGGGGGTGCTCAGGACAGGCCACGAAATCCCTCCGCTGCAGGGGCATGAGCCTGACGGACTTTCTGTGTTCCCGCAGATCACAGTGTGCAAGGATGTGTTTGCTCAGACTTTTTTTAACTTTTTACTGATTTGCTTGTGTTTTCCATATGTTTTTTCGTAAAACAGCTCAGATAGTCAGCTCACCCACTCACACCTATTCCTTTCTCTGTGCTTAGTCAATGGGGCAAGGTATGGTGGAAATTTTTTTAAACATTGGGTTATTATAGCCTGGAAATCATTGCCATAAAATACCATTGAAACCAAGAGTTTAGCAGCATCCATAAAACAGCTGGCTCTGTATATAGATAACAGTTTCATAATAGGTACCAGCCAGGTAAAGAAAAAAGAAGCTTTGGAAGGGTTAAGTTCTCCCATCATCTCTCACTGCCGTATTTCGGAGTACAAACCAATCTCTGTTAAAGCTTGGAAAGAAAGCTTCCCATGTAAGCAGGTCTGTCATCTGCAAAATGAACTGTGGCTTCCTCCAAGACATCTGGTATTGGCCACGGAGAGAGACAGGCCACTGGCTAGGTGAATCACTGGTCTGAGGGAAGGACAAGAAAACATTACACTGCCTTCATTACCTCTTCGGTCATCTTAAGAGAATGGGTAATATTTGTGTAGACTTGAGTCAGCTTCCCAACGAGTAGATGAGTAGTAGGGATATCTCCTCTTTGTAGTAATGAACAGTACGGGGTGACAACAGTGGTGGCGTTTGGAGCAGCAGAGCACCTACAAATTTCTACCGGACGTTGGTGAAGTCTGTGCGTGCACCAGCACATCTGCAGTGACACTGCATGCAAGACACATCATTCTTGCTGCCAGCGGAAAGGAGGCTAGAGATTAAATATACAGTTTCCCAATGTAATCTGTTTTCAAAATAAATGCCTTTTCTTCCACTTGGGTCCCAGTAAAGTAAGGCCTGGGCTGACGACCAACATACATTTTAGTCCAAAACATCAAATTCTCTATAAAGATGTATTCAGATAATTGAAATAGGAAAAAAAAAAAGGGCATAGAAGAACTGACTGTGAAAGCAGGGAAGCGAAGAGTGACGATAGCTGCTACCTGGTAGAGTTTCCAATTCATCCTTAATACTGTCCGCAGGGCTCACCACTTCTGCTTGCAAGTGAAACTCTGTGAAATTGGGTAGTTTCACTTCATGAAGATCTGTGAGAACATTTTCTCTAGCTTTGATCTATCTGGGGTTTTTTTTTTCAGCCTATGCTTTTTGTTTTGAGTTTCTGATTCCAGTGAACACAAAAGCAGTCCAAAGTCAGGGGCTTGGGGCTTTTTCTTTTGCCTTCCGAGTATTTTGTCTTGCAGTGTGTTTTCTGTTGTCTGGTTTCACGCTGAAGCTGTGATTTTGAGATGTGCTTAGAAGCTGCCCTAAGGTAGGGTTTTGACTGTAAGTTGAAAGGCTTACCTCTCTTACAAATCTTTCCGTGAATGTGGTGTGAAGAAACTTGAAACCTGTCAAGTTTTATGTGATTTGCTATAAAAATTTCACTCCGCTGTATTTAGGGCAAGCCCTGCGATCCTCGTCAAATCAGCAACTTCAGAAAGCATTGACCCAGCCCTTCAAGTGCCTTTTTGTTGTCTTTAAAAGAGAAAGATGACCATTTGCGAAATACCTTGCACGCTTTGAGCAAAGCAGCACAGCGCAGGGCCGAGCATCTGTTTCCTTTGTGACAAATTTCTTGCACCTCCTCAGCCCCGGCCCCGCCTGCCTCTCTCATAAGCCCATTTTCTAGCCAGTTTTATGGCGTACACCTGGGCTGTGCTGGCCAGACACGTGCCTCGGCGGTATCGGGGCATTTAGAGAAGCCAGGGCTGGGAGTGGGGTGTCGCAGCCTCTGCAGTGGGCAGACCAGCCTCCTTGCCTGTCAGCGCTCAGGTCTTTATTTATACTTGCTGCAGTATCAAAGGCTAGTGGAAGGCAAGCTGGCACAGCAAAATGAAAGCTTTCATCTGTCTAGCAAGGATAACCCAGACAGATGCAACTGCATGGGTGTAAGTCACCACCAGCCAAGCCCTGGGAGACGTCGGTACACAGCGTGGTGGTGAGCGGGGGCGGGAGACGTACCTCTGGGTTTTCACTACCGTTATTATACGGGCTGGGTAGATTTAAGCTAGCACTGCTTTAGTCCCACATGCCTGCAAGCACGCTTCCCCTTTTCTCTGTGGGCGTGACCAGGAGCAGAAAGCACACCCCAGAGCCAATTCGTAGGATAATATCCTAGCTCTACCCAGAGAGGGACAAAATGGCCATCAACTGCAGTGAGGCTGGGTCTGTCCTTCAAGAACAAAGAAACCCACAAGAAAAACATGAAGATGAAGTCATGAATAAGACGGGAGGTGAACTCTGAATGCCAGTATTGACATGGGGGCTGAAAGAAAAATAGCATTAATGTGCAAGTGTAATTCATGTGACTCCAAGTAGCAGAACTATGGCTTGAGAATGAAAGTTTTTGTCTCTTTTACCTAGGAAATATTGGTGTGGAACAACTATTTATGGCCTATGAGGCATGGTTGTAGAGGGAGCTTTGAGTTGTCTGGGATTTTTTCTCTGGTTGGTAGCTGTTGGTTTGTATTTAGCTTGTACATCAAGGGTGTATGCCTCACCCGGTGGACAGGTGAGGTGTATTTACTCACCAAGCAGTGAGGACAGCCTCTGAAAGAAGCGCTCTTTAGCACAGAATCATGGAATAGTTTGAGTTGGAAGGGACCTTTAAAGGTCATCTAGTCCAACCTCCCCTGCAATGAGCAGGGACATCTTCAACTAGATGACCTCGCTCAAAGCCCCATCCAGCCTGACCAGGGATGGTGCAGCATGTACCATCTCCTGGTCTTATACGGGACAGAGAGGGACAGGACTTCCATGAGTACAACTACAGGTTTGGAAAGCAACCCTGAAAGTGTTTTCCAAGTAAGAGGCAATGAGGAGGAGGCCTCACCTGTGTGGTCAGTTTCCACATGGCAAGGCTGCCATGGCTGCTGACCATTTGACCATGTTGCACATCATCCTGGGCAGGATACTCACATGAGACTACATGCTATGCCCAGTACATAGGAAATGCAATTTATTTTACACTACAGTTACTAGATAATATCAGACTTCTGTAAAATGCTTCTGTTTTTCAGGACCTATATGTAAATGAGCTTTGGGGTTTGCATAGGTTGGGTGTAATAGAATTCATATCTGGAAGATATGCTCAAGTTAAGACCTCATTAACCCCATTTGCACAGGAGTCAGCAAATCAGTTACTGCAATACAGAGTGGTTTAATTGCTCCTAAATACATTGTCCAAATGCTTTCCAAAGAAATTCAGTACCACTTTGTCCATCACATCTCTGTGGTCTCTGGGGCAGGGAGCTGCAGAGGTTGCTTCATGCATGGTCCTAAGCATCCACCAGACACTGAGCAGGCTTCTACACCAACCTGATTCCTGATTTGCTGCTACCATTTCCTCTGAACCCGAGCTTGGGGGGCAAATAACATGTCGAAAGCATTCTGTTTATGGCTCCAACTAGGGAAATAGGGTGAGCCTGGAGACTCATCAGGTAGGTAGCCCTCTTGCTAGAGAAAGGACAGCAGAGAGAGCTGCCATATGGTTTGCCCCCATGTGCTTTCTAAGGACCTCTACTAACACAGCCTGGAGAGATGGCCACCTCTGAAGGAAATAAGACACCTTAGCCTCTGCAAAGATTCTCTCTTTAGCTTCTGCACCAAGACTGTAAAAAGCCATAATATATGGTGTTAAATGCCCACACATTTTTTACACTAAGCATTAAATAACTTGCCTATTGAAACCAAGATTCAGGTCTCATATATGAACAGGAACTTATTCTGGCTGTACCTCACTGCATTGGAGAAAATTATTTGCTTTTTTAAATGAAATGGGGTGTTTCAATTACAGTATGTTGGGCTATTGTGGAAACTAAAGAGTGTGAATGGCTTGCCTAAGTAAAAAGAAAAAGTGGTAGGATAAACTTCTTGAGTTCAAAAGTGGTGAACCACTTAAATTTTGGCGTAACAATCAGAACTTCTGTTGTTGTAGAGGTTTTTTTTCTCCTAATAGGGATTGTAATGCAAATAGTCTTTTTTTTTTACTGTTTCATACACAGTCCAAACAACTTTGAGTACTACTTCTGAGGAGTGATATTACTTTATGGGTCCCCTGTGGGGTGAAGTTATGTCATTGGAGAGATGTCTGTATGAGGACCAGGTTCACATTTTCTGGGGCAATCAAAGCAGCACAGTACTTTGTGTATATGGCACCTGATCCAAGAACCAATGAAACCAGTGGAACGACCTGGTTGGCATCCTTGGACATTGGATTAAACCTGTGATGGCTGTTCTCCTGCAGATAAAGGTGTTAACAACCCAAGGTCACATCACTGACAGCCCAGGTCTGTGGTCCCTTTTCACATGGCTGTCCTTACACTCTGTCACACATGAAATATGGAGGGGTGAGGCTGGGTCCCCTTCTGTGCTGCAACCTACCCTTTCTTTGGAGTGGCGTCCCGGCCCTTTCTGCCCTGTTTCACCATGCTCGCAAGAGCTGCCGAATAAAAAATGGTACTGTGCAAGCTAGGGATTGCATTTCCAGCCGCCCGCTGACGGGCCAGCTCCTTTTTAGAGGTTCATCAGGGCAGCCCCCTCCCGCTCCTCCCCTCACCTCTAAGACCTCCATGCTTTGGGCACGTCCCCGGCCTGCATGGAGACCAGCAAAGCAGCTCCCGAGGCTTCCATCCTCCAGGTTTCGGTGTATTGCTACTTTGACTAAACCGCACCAGTTGGAGATCAAAAGCGCTATTTAAACAGAAGCGGTTGGAGGTTTTTCAGGCTGTCTCATCTCTCCTTTCAGCCTTCAGAAAAGCCCATGCTAGCCAGCAGGATTAGGAAATACAACAGACCCCCACTGTGTCCGAGGGGATTAGCCGGTGTCGTACAAGCTCAGGGCAGTGGCTGGACAAAGAGAGCTCCCTTGGTCTGCCTGCAGCTTTCGTGAAGTCCTGCAAAGGGCATCCGGGAGCCAGGGCTGTCCCTGCTCCCTGCCCAGGGCCTGGGCATCCTGCCGTACAGCTGGGAGATGGCTTGCCCACCGGGCATCTCCACCCGTCCTCCGCTCTGCTCAGAAGTAAGAGCTAAATCTCAGTTTGCTCCACAGTACCTGTGGGTAAATAGGAGCTCCTTCACAGCAGCAGCAGGGTTTGGCTTGACAACGCTGGGCCAGCTAAAGTAAGTAGAGGGAGGAGAAAAGATCTTTATCACTAAACAGTTTTTCAACACGGTTTTCATTTTCAGCTTCTGAGTTATTCTCTCCCTATCAGACATGCTCTCATTTATTCTTTGCTAAATTCTTCAGCAAATACTGCTCAATCTCCAGCTTGTTCATGAACAAATCCTGGTACGCCCCACAGTCCCCACAGGAGAGACTTCCCTGCCTGAGTCGCGCAGCTGCCGACCGAGCAGCACGTACAGCTAACCAAGGCAACACGAGGTGCCAGTTCGGTAGGTTTTCTCCTGTGTACATGACTTAAGCCAGTAATTGAGCATTCCTCCCTAAAACTGTAGCCTTCTCTGAAGGCTCCGGCTAATACAACTTGTTCATACAGCCGTCTTAGTAAAAAAGCATCCAAAATATGATTTAACAGAAATTTGTTGTCAGAGTTCAACTTGTTTTCAAAGAAAAACTTTTCACTGCTCCCCAAATGCCTTTCTGTCTGAAATCCCTCACTTGTTAACATCTCAGCCCCTTTTCTTGCAAGTTCTTGTTGGATTTTTTTTTTTCTGCAAGAAACACAAGCAATATTAAGGCATCTCTCATTTGAAACTGCAGTTCAAAGAGAGCTTAAAATCAGAATTAGAAAAATAACCTATATAAAAACATCAGCTGTCCTATTTTAGGAGACAATTAGCTGTACCAAAGTTTCCCTCACTTACTTTACCTTGGTGAGAAAACAAACTATGTTGTCATTGAGGTTTTTATAAAGTGCTGCTGTGACCAATATTTGCCGCGAGCAAATTAACCCAAACATTTCGAGTGTATGACTTACATTGCTAACTTTGCTGCTAGTTTTCATTTCTGCATCTGGAGACCAAAATGCCTTCAGTTATCACACAATGAAGGGGAAAAAAAAAATGTGGATCATATGTTTGACTGCATGAAAAAAAATCTATACCAAACATTTCTTTCCAGAACCCAGCACAGCAGAGAGGGTGACAAAGTCAGGAAGAGATCAAGAAGGGGAAGCAGTATTTTATTGTGTGGCAGAAGCAGCATGCCTGATTTAGCCCTTGTTTTAGCAAAGGTACTTTACCTCAGCAAACCTCTGGGACATAGTACTATTTCCACTGGGTACTGCATTTTCCAGCTTGAATAGGGCATACTCCATACACGATTTTGGGGGATCAGTGGGTGACGGAGACACCAGCCCCAGCTGCTGATATCTGAGACGCAGGTGTTTGGAGCTGCCTTTGCCAGCCAGCCAGAGCCAGAGTAATGTAATATAGGCAACTCCCACAGGTTGTGCTCCGAGAATAATCCACTGGCATTCGTTTGGGTTTTTTTAGAAGCTCAGTGTTTGAACTAAGTCCCCCCGTTGTTCATAATGTCATCCTACTGGCTTATTAAATTATCAACCTTTTCTTCACTGGTATCTTCCCTCTTTGGTTAGAATTAGATGGATACAGGTGGCCAAAAGAAATCGTGCTTCTGTGCCTAGCACCTGGTACCGGCCCCCTGTGATCGTGATGTCTGCAGCCTCATCCCTTTCCAGTTGATACAACAAGTCAGAAAGGGATGGAAGGACTGGCTTCTTGAGGTGCTGGTATGCAATCCTACTCTTTAGTTTCTACGCTTGCAAATAGTCCTGAGATAACACGTTGTGTATTTGGTCCTTTCTGTGTAAGTGGTGTATACACCTATAAGGTTTCTGATTTTTTTTCTGAAATCTCAAGTTTAGTACAGGGTGCCATGGGATGAACAGGTGTGTGCTCCTGTGGGTTCTTGCTTTCCTTTTTCCAACCATCCCTAGGAGACTTCTGCACAAGACTCAGCCTGTTAGTTTAATTTTGGTAACGCAATGGTATCAATGCAAAGCTCGAAGGTGGTGTGTGCTGGGTGTGGGAGGGAGAACAGAGGTAGGAAAAAGAGAAGTATTTCTAGACTAGTTTCTTAGCCTCTTACATTTTCATGTGTAGCATACACTAATAGATGTGAAACTTGGCAGGCAGCTTGTGTCAGAGTTCTGATGCAAGTTATGATGTGGTAGATAAAAAGTGATGAGGATATTAAGCTAAAGGGTTGGTTCAAGTACTGAAGGTTATACCTGCAGGATTTTTTATTTCTTTTTTAATCCTACTGTAGCATTGCCTTTCAGTGTGCCTTACAATTAATAAATAATACTAATCGTACTGGCTTGCATTCTGCAGAGGATATCAGCACACCATGAGGTATGTCCTCCACCAAACCAGAAGCCCTTCGCAGCATTCGTAGTTACTTTGTGAGACTTAGTGTTGGACCTCTGTGTTACTATGCCTGAGCCCCATGCAATTTTAGGATGCTAACACGAGACTTTTTTGGTGTTGTTATTTGGGAGATAGTTGGAACTGAAGCATACCAAGACCTGTCTCAAGCCACAGCGGACGCTGATGATATGATCGGTGACATCATAAATGTTCTTGTCGTGTTGTTAAGGAATTGTTGGGGAAGGACGTAGGATCAGGGTGGATTGAGATCTACTTCAGACACTATAGGTAATTATGCTGTGTATATTAACTCTATTAAATCCAAATGCTTTCATCATGTTGTTAATGTGGGCCTTCCCCACAACCAGTGTAGTGTGGTGAAAAGCTCTCATGCTACTGGGGCTGTAGGAAACTTCTCATGAGAATTTGTTGTATTCTTTTCTGGGTAAGCCTTGCTTCGCTGGGAAATTTCAAAAAGCTAATTTGAGTTGTTTGATTGAAAGCGTGCAAACCACTAAAAATCTTCTCCATGGAAACGTTGGGCTTACAGTAAAATTTCAGACAGAAGCAGCCCGCATTCTGAATTCAAGGTAAGTCTAGTTTGATGCATTTACAAAGCCAAGACATGCCGTCCTAGGCAGAACTAGTAAAGGCTGATTTACTACAGACATGGGTCTTGTGGCTGCGTTCTCTAACATCCGATAAGGCTTTAATCTGATCAAAGGTTTTTCTCTTCTTGAGGAATCTCTAAAATCTCTCTTGGGTGCCCTTCAGCTGGGAGCACTGACAGATCCTCTCTGCTACTGCCGTGTTTCGTGAAAGCCATAGGAACTTATGACCGCTTCTGCTCTATCAAATTTAGTTAAAGTTTGCCCACAAACCAGAAAAGCTAGGGGACGTACAGAGAGGATGGGAGCGATCACATAAGTATTGCCTCCACAGAAAAGCAAGCTGATAAAGGAGCTTTGCATTTCAGTTTGGAGTGCACTGGGCCAAAGTGATACACAAAGATAGTAAAATATATTCAGAAGCTGCTTAAACTACTCTGGGAATAGCAAGTTCCTCATCTTCATGGATGAAGAAGCAAGGAAGAGTGGTCATATCAGAAGCCCAGGGGAGAGAGAAGTGGAAACAGAACCGCAATTTTTTTTTACTTTAGAGCCCCACTATCTACAAAATGATCTCTTGTTTATTTTGAATCAAGTAGATGTTTTCATCAGAAAGTTACCTTAGCATCACTCATTATTTCGGAGCTCGGATATTGTACATCTCCAGCTGCAACTGGGAAATCCAGTGCAAATAGCAAACCATAAAGCAAATCCAGGAAAAAATGTTTTCTAATTACTTTTGAGCAGCAGGTGAACTTGAAAATATTATGAGCTGTTTGTGGACAATATGGGAAGAGGAAAATAAATAAGACGAGCTGACAAACAATTTGTGATAAAAGACTTGTTCAGCTGGTTAGAATTTCAGATCCAGGAGGAGCGGTGCACTAGGGTTTTTCTCCAGCCTAGCTTGGCGGTAGATGATGCTTTGCACCTCCATGTGCCACAGAGCAAGGGGGACAGCCATGGGCAGGGAGAGGGTAGGGAGCAGGGTACAGCTCAGTCCTACCAACCCAGCTGGAAACATCACTGCTTGGAGACTCCCTAAAAACCTTCCGGGGTCCAGCAAAGCTGGAGGTTGGTGTTGTGGGACAGAGAGATGTGAGAAGAAACCATGCATCCATTTATAAGTGTTTCTTCTTGTCTTGCAGAAAATATTTCAAAAGGAAAGCTTCATTTTTCTGAAAAGTTCATTCTAGAGCTATATTTTTTTCTGCTTTCTCTAGTGTTGATCTGTCACAGCACTGGGCAGTGCCAGAAAAGCAGGCAGGTTAGAAAGCCCTGCTGCAGCTCTGGTTGCAAAGCCTGCCCTGCTGTTGGCATGGGCTCCACCTCTGCTGTCAGAGGCTAACCTTTGGTCAGGCAATTATCAGACCAGGGGCAGAGCATGTTTTGCTTTTCCCATATCTAACTTGTGAGTAGAAACACAGGCTGGTACCTCTCTTGTTTGCAGAGACAGCAGGTTTCTCCATAGGATAGCCCAAGTGACCTTGAAAAACAGAATGTGCCTCTTGAGGAGCCTGAGCAGCAAAGCTTGGTGCAGGGTTTTTGCTAACACTGGGGTGAAAACGGGCAGTAGGAGCTGCTCAGCAACGGTGTCAGGAGCCCCGGCTCTGGTGCTGCTGGCTGTGAGGGCAGTGGCTCGTTCGCCTCCTCTGGTAGCACCTCCATTCAACCACTCCTGCCTGGTGCCTTTGCTCCAGCCTGTGCAGGGGGACAGCGTGGCAAAGAAACCATGCTATCCACATCCCTGCGGCCATCGTGCCGTGGGACATCAGTGGCTGCTGCACAGACTGGAGAGGAGATGAGCAGCTTGGATGCGCCTTCGGTGTCCAAATGTAGCACGAGCACTTCCTTGATAACTGCTTCTAGGTGGAATAATAAAAAGCGAGCAAGATGGAAGCTCAGCCTTTCCTCTCCGACCCGGCCAAGCCTGTACCGCAGGCTTCTTGTTTTGCTCATCAGTGGAGGGCTGCAGGAAGGAGATAGGTCTGTCCCCTCCCCAGCACCCTGCCTGGGGTGCACCTGAAGCTGCCCTCCCCAAGGGAAGAGAGCCGAGTGGCCCCGGGGCAGCAGGAGCGACCCACACCGCCCCTCGCCCCAAAGTGACGGGGAAGCTGCCAGCCTCAGCGGAGGCATCCTGTTTGTTGAAAAACAAGTGACAGTTGAAGAAGGGTTGCGAGAGCGAGCAAACCGCAGCCCCTGCGCGGGGCTGATAACAGCCCTGCGCCGCTTTTGCAGCAGTTCCGTCCCTGCCGAGTGCCGGCGTGAGCCCTGCCGGCGCTTTCCTGTTTCGCGCTTTTTTTCCCGCCGCTGTTTCTTGCTGTTGAGCGCTGCCGCGTTTTTTTCAGTTACTCGCCGGTTTCTCAAAAGGGCCCTTCCCCTTGCGAGGGATGGCATGCCAGGGGCAGCCCGCTCCCTCCCAGGGCCCGGCATCCGAGAAGGCGGCTGCAAATGAGCGCTCGTAAAAGCGTGTACCTGTCGCGGCTTGGGGTTTTTGTAAGTTTGCACCCATATGCCTGCCTGCCTGCTGGTGCGGTGCAGTGCTCCTCAGCCTGAGCTCTCAGAGCGACTTTGTGAGGCTTGGTTTAACCCCACGTTCAGAGCGCTTCTGGAGGACACCAGAACTGGTAACGCAAAGGGAAAAAGCATTTTGGGGCCCGGATGCCTGCGGTTAGGCAGATGGATCTGTGTTTAAATCTCAGTGCAATGCAGACTTAGACCCCCGTTCTGCAACTGTGCGTGGCTTTATTGCCATGACCATCGCTGGCTCCCTTGGGTCTCACGGGAACCCTTTTGCGGTGGTGAAGTGTGTGCGTGTGTGGTTTCTGTTTGCAGCATGAGGAGCCCTGACTTCTGTGTACTGCTATGTCAATGGTGCTACTCACCTCTTCAAAGCCGAGCACACGTGTGAGGCTTAGAAAGCTCAAGCTCACAGACAGATACACAGGCTACAAAAGTGTTGGACACGTGTATCTCCCTCTGCAGGAAGCTGGGATGTTCACTGGGCCTCCCATAACTTTGGTTTACTCAGTTTTGAATGTCTCACCTTAAGATTCAGCCAGATGTTAACATAAATGGCTTTCCATTCTTTCTTTCTGATCAGAATGCTGGGGCTAGCAGAAAAGAGGGTTTCTTTCTTCAACCCAGAATGTTATTTTTCTTTAGCTTTGCATAGAATTCATCAATATTATCAGAGTGCTCTTCCTCCGGAAAGATATCTCAGGACATGCTTTAAAACAGCTTGACCAGCATTCTTATCGGCATCCGTTACATAATCCTGATAATTTTTTTTCATTTGCCAAAAGACAGGCTTCTAGTAAGGAGTTGGATTTTCAGGAAAAAATAGACTGGAAAATTGCTTCAATAAAATGCTGATTCACTTTGTTCTTATAAAATAATAATAATAATGATAATAATAGTAGTAGTAGTAGTAATAATAATAATAATAATAATAATAATAATAATAATAATAATATGTGGACAGTATCTAATTTCAAATGCTGCCAAAACCACTAGCTTTTGAGTTTCATGGTTTTCCCTGTGACTTTGCCCTCTTTCTTTTTTCCAACACGCTCCACTACTGTGCTAGGAGCCGCACAAATGTATGGGAAAGCACCCTGAAGAACTTACAACCAAGAAACCAAATCAAAGATGGGTGAAGGGTATGGGCTTACTGGACCAGTAGTGTTGAAACTTGGTTTGTAAGAAGCATGAAATGAAACAAAAAGATAAAAATGGTTTTGGCAAGAGCTAACGTCAGTCACACAAATGTGTGGAGGAAGTTAGAGAGCCCTCTGTAAGGCAAGGCTGTCTGAAGTCACCGCGCTCTCCACAAATTACTCTCCGCCCATGCTTTTACTTCTCTCCTAGCTGCAACAAAAGTTCTCAAATATTTGGGCTTTTTTTGTTTGTTTGTTTCTGTCCATGTTGCAGACTGTCTCTTTCCAGCCCAAATACTGGGATCCCTCAGGGCCTCCCGGGGCTCTGTGCTGTGTGGGCTCCCTCCCCAGGCACGTGCATCCTCCTCTCCCCTCTGCTCCTTCCCAATGCAAGACCTTTCCTGGCCCTGGCTCCTTGCCTTGCTCTCAGTGGGGGCGTCACAACATGCTCCCCTCCACGGCCACCTCCTGCCCCGTTGCCTGCTCTGTTATCCCACCGTAGAGTCATCGTGGTCAGCACTGCCCTTTGGTCGCTTCCCTTCTCCCTCCCATCTGGGAACACATTTTCTGGGACTGCGTACCCCACTGTCTTCCTCCCTGCCCAGACCGTGGGAATGCTTGCAATTTTTCTTTGCCTTGTAAGTGGGAAACCCCCAAGAAATGTTTCTGCAGAGCTCAGACATTAGAAGGGCATTGACATTAATGGGCTAGCAAGCATTTAGGTTGGGATCTTCAAAGGAATCTAGGCAAGACACCACTGATAGGCTTCAGAGTAACGTGCACATCCCACTCCCTCAGTGACTCTACATCTCCGAGCTTGCTGCAACATCTCTCAGCATAGCAAGCTGCGATGAGAAAATGGAATTAGGATTCATGAGAGACTGCTGCTGGATCAAACTTCAGCTTATTTGTTTAGTGCTTGAGGCTACTTTTTAAGTCACAGAAAATGAAGAAAGTGTACTTCCCGTGTCATTTATTGTAAGTAAGGGAAACATACATGACCTTCTGTATTTAGTAACCCATCTCCATTGGTTTCTCTTTTAAAAAGTCTTTTTCAGGCTTTCCTTTCCTTGCCACACAGCATACCTGGAGAACAGGGCAAACAGTGAGCTGCCTCTTTAGCTGTTGGAGCCAATTAGCAAAAGTTGCTACGAACAGCTGTTCCGGCCAGCGCAGCAGTTTTCCAGGGCTTGTTTTCCTTGTCTTTGAATATGGAGTCAGGAGGTGAAACATAAACTGGCAGCTTACCGCTCTCAACCCTCTTCCCACCCCATGTACCCTGAGGTTATGGAGGATCCCCCGGAGACCTGGGTCCCACAGGGACCTGCACCCAGCTACTGCGAGTGCACTGGGCCCCTGTCCCAGCTGCTCCGGCCAGCCAGCGACCAGGGCTACAGCATTGCTGCCCTACCTTAACAGAGACACTGTTGCCTTATAGGTTGTGGTAGCTTTTTATTTTGCTGGCGCGAAAAGATAGCCTTTTGGTGCGTGGCTTGCTTTTGCTGAAGCCTTTTGTGCCCCCTCAGAGATAAAGAGTGGAGAAACTTCCAGGTTATCCAGACAAAGCTTTTACAAGACAGAGTTTAAGGATTGCAGGGTACTTGCTCCAATGGGTTTTGAATGCTGTAGTAATAAAGATTCTTTCCATCCCTTCCCTTAGGTCATTCACTGGGAGAAGTTATGGTTAAGGATTTTTCCTTAGCATTCAGCAAGTTTATCTTCTTTTCATCTAAGTCGCCTAGTTACTGTAGACTATTATAGTTCATGAATGTGTGTTCGCAGTATACAATATAGAGGTATATACACACGTGTGTTTATGCATAGGTGTGTCCATACACTACGTGTATGCACATTGTATTTTATTTACTTTACACCCTAAATAATACCTCTTCTGTGTTTTACACCCTCTAAGTGTTCACAGGATGTGCTGACTGTGCCATGTACTCATGACTCGTCCGAGGACAAGCTCTACAAGCTGTCCTCATAAACCCGTTCCTCGAACCTGCTAGCTACGTGCTCCTCAAATCACCTGCTCGCTCTGCTCCGAGAGGCCGCAGCCAGCGCAGCAACCCTGCAGCCCGTCCCCTGCGTCCACCGGGAAGGCGGCCGCAGCTGGGGCCCCCCTCACATCTCTCACACTATCTCTTGCTGACGCATGTGACAGTGCCGCACCCTGCCACGTGCCGGGGGAGCGCGCAGAGGTGCCGGGGGGTGGTGGTAGTGGTTTTGCATCGCATGGCTGCGGGAGGGGAGTTAGGGAGAGAAAGTGACTCCTTCTGTAGCCCCACAATGACAGCTACGTGAGCCGGGATCCTTGTGTCAGCCTCGACGCTGATATTTTACATCACCGCTGGGACCTTGAAGACTGGCCCAAATCAGCCTGTAACAAAGCCAGCCAGTGGTCCTCTGTATAAAGCCTCAAAAGGGATCTTCCCTGGGGAAGATACTCTTCTCCCCGGGGATGGCTCAGAGCATCCTCTGAGGTGCTGTGACCCCTCTGTCTTGGGAACTTACTCCTGTGTGTGGATCTGCTAGGTGGACAGGGATGGAGTGAGATGTCCGGAGCGCCTGTTCCAGTGCTGGGAGGGAGTGTGCATGAGGATGAGGAGGACACAGGGGTGGGAGGTGGGAAGGAAAGGTCTGAGATGTGCTGAGATGGGGCACAGAGTGCTCACAGGGGACTGCCCTCTGGGAAGAACCATCATTGTCCAGTCCAAATAAAGCCCAAAATACTCTGTTTTATGTACCTCTTCCCTTCATCCCCCACCTTGAATTTGCAGCTACCCTTCCGAAATCAGAGTAGGTAATAATCACTTTATTCTGAACTGAGACTAGTTCTCCTCACTGAGCTGGGTGCTACATAAGAGCAGATGAAAGACAGCATCCCTGCCTCAGACCGTTTCTCAGCTTTTTTAAAAAAAAAAAAAAAAGCCAGAGACAACAAATGGGCATGCAGGCAGCTGAGGCAAGCTGGCAGGTTAGCCGGTGCTCTGACAGGGCAGCAGCTCGAACCAAGTTTTTGTAGGTACCACAGCAAAGGAGGACTTGGAGGGGGACAGTGGGACAGTATTGCAGGTGTGCAACAAAGTGAGGGCAGCACAGGGGAAGGGTAGAGGCATTTGCTTGGAAAAATCTCCTAAATGGTTGGGTGACAGCACGGGGCACCACAGGCTGAAGAGTGGTACATTCAGCCCTTTGATCCTAAAAGGCGGGTGATAAGCAGGGTGGGGTGGGCTGCGAGCCTGTCTTTATTCTGTCAAGGGAGCACCACAGGTATGCGGCTGCGCTGCTTGCTGCCATGTCTGCGTGGGATCAGAGGAAAAGCGCGGCACGCCGGGCGCTGCCGAGCTAACAGGCAGTGTGTCTCTCTCCCCGTTCCCCCGCTGGCACAGGGGTAATCCCAGGCCAGACCTCGGGTGATGAACCTGCCAGGTGTGCGTGTGAGTCGCAGTCCTACCAAGAGGCCTTTCCCCAGAGGATGCAGTGCAGAGTGGTCCTCCCTGGGTGCTACAAGTTGGCACCTGGTACCTCTCTGCACAGGTCTCTGAAGGAGCCTGCCGATGTCTTTATCTGTTGCCAACATCAGTTCGCTTTGCTTTTATTTACCCTTTCTCGTCTCTCAATGGAAAAAGCGGCTCCTTAGAAGACAACTGTAGTCAGCTGCTTTGACTGTACGGTGCCGTGATTAGCTTTGATTTCATCTTGTAGTTACCAGAAGCGTGAATGCAATGCCATTTGCCCCAGTGAGTTTCATAGAAAGTGAAGCTGCAAAAAGTATTAGGTTTTCTCTTGTGGGAAGGCGAAAGCCACGTACACCACTAATTCCACCACAACCATTCCTTGGTTGCTGATGATAGGCAGGCTGGAGGTAAACGGGGTACTCTGCTGGGCCACAGATAGGGCTAGCTGACCTCATTTTTTCCAACAGCATTTGACATTTATTTCGCCTTATTCCCAACACATCCTTTTTGCATTTGACAGAACAGCGGAGAAGTGCAGTGGTGCCACCCCTCACCTCCCAAAATTGGCAGCCATGCTGGGGAAGAGAAGCATTGTGCAGGAGGCTGGACTAGAGAGCTGACAGCGCATGGGAAAAAGCTTACGTCTGCACTTGTGGACGGGCCTTCCCTGGATGGAGCACTTTGGGGTTTTTTACTTAATTTTTTTAGCCTTCTTCCTAGAAAGCATTTCTTTACTAAAATGCAGTGACAGAGCTAGGGTTGGAAAGAAGCATGACAAATCTTAAAAACTTGAAGTTCAACCAAAGCCTGCTGTAGGCATGAGATGGCTGTGAACTGTGAACTTCTGTCAGTAGGTTTTCAAACAGACTATATGGTGGTTCATTGTCTATTCCCTGCCATCTAATTTGCAATACAAATGGCTTTCTCCTGAGAAAGGTTTTCCACTCAGATGACCACAAAAGCCATTATTTGTTAACTCGAGCTACTGTCAAAAACAGGTCCGTTTCCCTTACAGGATTAGCTAAAGGAAAAGTGTCACTATTAAACACCTCTGTAATGTGTTGCTGTCTCAGAATATTTTGTTTTCATAGCAGAAAGCTATTCAGAAAACAGCTTGTATTAATGACTGGCCTGACAGAGCCATTCCACAGGGATTTCGTTAAAACCCGAGAGGTATCAACTCTTCTGGAGAATTTGTCATCAAGCCTTTGCAGCAGTTTCAGACCGTCTCTTTAAATGAAGATATATCCCTCCTAGACCATTTGTGGGTATCCCTGGTTTTCTAGATGCAAAGCCACCTGTAAAAAGCAGTGTTTTAGGATGAAGGGTATTTGGTAGCTGCTACAGTCAGCTCTTCTAAGTCAGGTCTTTCGGTAAAGGCCAGGGCTCAAATGAATGGGCCCCACTCTTAAGATTATTGAAGTTCATTGCATTGCTTGGGAAGCCATGAAAGCTGCACCAGTGTTGGCAAACCTGGAAGTCCGAACCCTCCGTGCACCGATCAGATGAAGCAGAAGCAGCAAGCCTATATCCCTCCTCAGGAAGCCCAGCTAATACCTGACATGTCATTGAAGGAGAGAGGACAATTCACGTACCCGTTCCTTGTCATTTTAGGAGCAGGCTGAGGGTGAGAGAGGAGCCAGGAAGGATCTTGCTTCAGGGGAGGCAGTTGCTGGATAAGCCTTCAGCTGAGCTGCCCAATAGGCACAGCAAACCCACGGTAGACTAAGGCGTCGACTAAGGAATCAAACCTGGCTCACATCCTCGTCGGCTCTCAGTGCAAGAGGAGGGTACAGAGAGTGCTGCTTACGCTATCCTTGTCTGGTTTGCAAAGACGGGTCACTTAGTCTCGACGAGTTACATGGTTGGTGCTGGTGGCCGGGATGCACAGCTTCCTACAAACCGCAGGGCAAAGGCTGCTGCTCGTGTGCTTGGTGAATGCCTCTGGGTAGTTGGGAGCTTTTTATGCAGTGCTAGAGCGTATATTTTAAAAAGTCCCTGAAATGCAAGTGCTTGCATTCTATGAATTACTGTGAATCAGCCTCTGGTAAGCTTGCTACCGAGTAAATCGGGAAACGCACGGTGTTGCGCAGCCTGCTTGTGCGCCTTGGGCTTTGTGGCAGGCTGCAAGCAGCTAACGCGGGCACCGAGGGCAGCACTGCCACGGGGATTTCGGAGCAATGCCTGCTGCTGTCCGGATATGCCTTACGGAGGGTTAGGAGCAGGGGGCGGGGAGGCATTGATATGTTGATATGATGGCACGGCTGGAGTAGATGAAAGTTTCCCCTCTCGTATAAGAGGAAGCTGCCAGGGAGCATCCTCATTTGCCTTGAGGACAGGTGCGTTCGCCCTGTGCGGGAGATGCTGTTGTGAGCTCTCCTTTTCATGTGCCTTCATTCCAAAGCGAAACGATGCAGCTGATACAGAGGAGGGTCAAATGTTTGTAGATGGAAAAAAGGCATAAAAGATGTGAAGACAGATAGCTGTAAAACTAAAGGTTATTATTCCTAGTTCAAAATAAACAAACAAAAAATTGTCTCTGACCTCTATGAAACAGTTTGCCCACTATGCTGAATTAGCTATCTTTTCTTATCGGTATGAAATAATTCCTTCCCTAATGCAAACAATATGCTTGCCATAAGAACAACAAATAGCTGTGAAGCTCACACTGTAGAAATTTCTGGAGGATCAGCAATACTGACATGACTCCTCTCCTTATGAATTTGCCCCTGCCTCTTCAGGTCAAGTCTTCAAATTCAGCTCTTCACATTCTGTAGTTAGAGCAGAAAAAAGCAAGCTATGAAACCAGAGCTATGAAAAAGCAAGTGGTAGTGTCTGGACAAGGGGGCCTGGGCAAAACTTCTCCTCTAGATGAGTTCCCAGTTGGGGCAGATGTGGCAGAGATGATTGTGGAGAAGGGAAAGCATAAAGAAAATCAGAGAGGGTTTTGTAGGGGCAAGGAGGAATCACGAGGGATAGGAGCCCCATTTTAGGGGAAAGGGGCTATCAGCAGAAGAGGGGAAATAGAAATAGAAAAGGTGGGGAGGAAAGGAGGAGAGAAGCTGCTGAAGAAAGATCCCTTGGGACAGGTAAGGAGTCGGGGCACATTTTTCCCCTCGGTATCTCCAACACAAAAACTCCCCTTTGGGCTTTTGCTTCTTTGAAGTGCAAAGCAGGTTCCTGTGCTCCTCGACATCAAGGATAAGGGTATCCCACAAGTTTCCTCCTACTGCAGCTCTGCTGCTGCATGGAAAGTTTGGTCTTTTCTGTAAGTAAGTGACTCAGTGAGCTTTAAAACGTAAGACTATGAGGTTTGCATGTTTATACTATCAGGAGACTAGTTCCTGTTGTTTTACCGCTCTGATGCCACGGCTTCCTAGTCAGTGCAAAAAACTGGCATCCTATATTCGACAAAGAGATTACCTACAGCTCTGAGTCCATTTGCCAAGGCATAGGGGTGAATTGATGGACACCTATCACGGAAGGTATTCAGAATGAGAATATATTATTTCTCAATTGCATTCAAGAAAATAAAACTGTTATATAATTTTAACAAAATATATATGCAAAAAAAACCAAACCCACCTTTCTTCTACAAAATCCCAAATCCCTGAGAGGTAAGGAGGGTTACACAGTCAATGATGTTTACTTAAGTAGTGCAGAAAAGCCCCAACGCAGAATTTGTACATGGCCCCCTTAATCCAGCAGCACCTGCCAAAGGACATCCAATAACCCACTCTTTAGCTGGGCGGGCACACACAAAAGAGAGCGTGGGGCGCAGGACTCGTGTTACAGGCCAGCTGCTTGCTAGGATCGTTAGGCTTCTGGAGGAAAAAGAGTCCAGATCGCTTTTGTGGCTTTCAACGGAGTTTATTTAAAAACTGGGGTGGGGGGCGGAAACTGTCTGTGCAAGTGCTGAAGCAGAAGAGCTAGTTTATAAGCGAGCTGAGAAGACTGTCTAGACTTGAATTTTATGCATCTTGATCATTGGCGTTAGCATGAGGTTTTAAATGTTAGGTAGTATTTATTCACTTTGTACAATTCATCCTTCTGTAGGGAGGTTATGGTGAACCTCTGAAGTGATACACAATATTTGTTCTACTTAGGGGCACAACTTGACATTTCCAGAGGTTCCCAAGGGAATTAGAAATCCATCTTCCACTTATTTTTAATGGGACTTAGGTACCAAGCTTGCTCCACGTCATTTCTGAATCCAAGCCTGGGAGGGGGTCTCAGGTCCAGAAGGACCCAGCACTGCCATCTGCCCACAGAGGAGCTGGGCCACCTGATATCGGTGGAAGTGCTGTGGAAGGAGAGCAGAAGATGGTTTTATGAGAAAAAAACTCTTATTCTTCTTGTCAGATCCCAGCGTGAAACAAGTGTGGCTTTGACTGCTTCAGATTTTAGCCACAATAGTGGATACAATAGGGCTGGTAGTATTTTGTGCAGTCTCTGATAAAAAAGCAAGAACCTAGTAACATGGAAGCATAACCATACCAGATCCGCCCGAAAATCCATCTGGTCCCATAACTTCTCCTCAAGAAAAGCAACCCGCAGGCATTTAAGGAGAGCATGTAACAAACGTACCAAGCATGATATGCTTTCCCTGACTTGGATATGGGCTTTTTCTGCCATAAGCTTGCATAGGTGCTTTCAAAACTTTTGACATCCCCAGCTGGCTGCAACTCAAATTATGCACTGTGTGAAAAATATAGACCCCTGCGATAGGTGGTGCTCTGGATTTACATGGGTAGATTAAATAGCTGGTAGGATTCTTCAGCTCTATCAGTCTTCCATCATTTTTCTTAAGGTTTTATTCCACAAATACACTGAAGAGGGTTTGGATGGATGTGTCCTCTTTGGAGATATGAATATATAATGGATTTTTATGTATGGCAATGAAAAAAGTAATCTATTTGTTCAGTAGAAAAGCCTTCTTTTTGGAGACTAACTGCTAAGAAATTGTAGCTGCATAAGAAATGGAAGTTTTAAGGATCCTAAAGACTCTCTAACTTCAAATAAACACTCAAGTGATTGTCTTCTGTGAAAAAAATGTACTGAATATATCTATTCAACTTTTTCATTATATGTCTTTAATGAAATGTTCTTTTTAAAAGAGAAATGACAAGTTACAGGCTTGGAGGGGTGTTCCTTTAATTTTCTGTGGAAGTCTAAGTAACTATTTTTCTTCCACTTAATTCCTTCCTCACACACACACCAAATTCAATGACTGTATGTTGCCAGCTTTTCTTTCTCTCCTTTTTGCCTCAGACTTTACACTAAAGAAGTTTGGAAAGCTATAGTCCCAGAGACAGAGATGCATGTTTGCTTTAATCAATGTGTAACTCATCAAAATCAAGGAAGTTTAGCAAACTGGAAGAATAGGAAAAGGAAAAAAAAAAAAAAAAAAGGAAAATGGGTATAGTAGGTTGAATAGAAAAAGAGCAGTTCAGCTATTCTATTTTGCTGCATTAAGTCCCAGTCCTTTTCTGAGAGGTAGCACACAACAAATATTNGGGGGGGGGGCGGAACTGGAAGGGGAAAGTAAAACTTTAAGATAGAAATTGTTTTTTTAAGCTAGTGTTGAGAGTGCCCAGATGTTCTGTTTCAACATATTTCAGATGTTTTGTGAAACTTTTCTCTATTTTTGACCACTTATAATCCCTTGAAAATCAATGTGTTCTTCAGTGAAAGAATACACTCAATTTAAACCACTTGAAGTATGTTTTAAAAAAAAAAAAAATCTAATCTACCGATTGCACTAAAGAGAAGGGGGAAAAGTTTCAAGGAGAGACTACTATTACATCCCAATGAAAATGGTTTGCCTGAGGTTAGAAGTAAATGAATCCCAGTACATGTTCTCCTTGGAGTTTCTAGACCATTTTGGCCTGTAATTCCCATTGCTGAGCACCTGGTAACTTTAAAACCAATGATAACTCTGGCCAGAGATAAGGTCAGCATAACAGCACCGTATTCTGTAGAAAACACAGAAAAAGATGGATTGATTTCTATTTGTGCCTGTAGCTTGAATATAAATATTAATGTGAACTTCAAAAGTTAGTACAGTAAATACCAAAGAGAGCAACAAAATCACTTGGCTGAGAAATATGTTTCTTTAAGTATTTTATTTGTTGTAACATTTCATGGTAAACACACTTTACATTTATTTCACAGGCCAATGCTTAAACATGAATAATCGTGGCTTTCATACCTTGGTCTTCCTCTAGGGTAGAGAGCACAGCTGCCAGATATGGCAAATAACTCTACATTTCATGGCTTGAGGCCAAAGGATGGGGCTTGTGCACAGGCTGTCGGGTAACAAAGCCGTGTCGGTGTGGGACCCACCAGAAGAGGTGGAAAGATCCATCTAGAAAAAGCTCCCGTGCTTTCTCCTGCCCAGGCCAGGACATGTTGCTCCCTAGCATGGGGACAAGTGCTGCCGGGGACAGCAGTTTTGTGAGCAGGGATGTGCAGATGATTCCTCACTGGTACCTCAGCCCTGGTGTTTCTCCCTTGAGTTTCTGAGCGGTCAAAATGGGTCTGCACTAGGTAACTGCACAAGCACGGAGGTGGATTAGCAAAACTTTCTTTGACTTTACACAACAAACTTAACTGTGGAAACAAATTGGACCCTGGTCCAGCCAAACTGGCATAGGGTTAAAGGCACCGTACTGTTTTCCCTCCTGTAGATCAAGTTTCCATTTGAAGCTCTTCTACATTCTTTAGGGCAAACAGTAAAACCACTGATAATTGCCTGTTATTCAATGCACACACGACCAACTTTCCCTCCGAGAGCCACGCATTTGCCTCTCCATTACCATCATGAGATTTATATTTTTTTGGACCAGTGGCTCTTTTTATGTACATGTCTGTTTGATGTCCTATGACAGTGAAATTTCATCTTGCCCTCTAAGCCTGTCCTGTTCAAAACCATTAATTATCAAGCCATAATCACTAGAGCCTGTTCATTTGGTTTAACAGCGTGTGCTCACTTGCTATTTAGAGTATACACTAATTATGTTATTACTTTGTCAAGAACAGATATTGGGATAGATGGAGC
Source organism: Burhinus bistriatus (assembly GCA_013397275.1). Taxonomy (NCBI): domain Eukaryota; kingdom Metazoa; phylum Chordata; class Aves; order Charadriiformes; family Burhinidae; genus Burhinus; species Burhinus bistriatus. The sequence continues at coordinate 883,705 of VYXH01003298.1, forward strand.
GAGTCTGTGCTGGGTCTCCATGGGGATGCTCGGGAAAAGGTGGAGTCCAGGAGGAGCAGGGATTGCAAAGGCTGAGGCAAGGCACCACTGACTTGTGGCAGCTGGGTCTGCGGGCAAGGCACTCTAGTAGAGACATGGTGGAGGTGGATGCTGGAGCAGGATGAGGAACAGACAACAGTCCGCTTATTTCCGTGCAAGGGGATTCACTCCTTTTCCCCCAGCTGCTTGGGAGTTGGGGACCCATGAGCTTAAGAGGCTGTCCCCTATGCAAATTGCAAGTGTTTAAAAGGGCTATAAGGCAGGCCCTGTCTCACAGTGCTGGTAACCTCAAGCAAGATGGACAGACAAAGAGTGGCAAGCGGGGACCCGCCACCTCCTATTTCGCTGAAGGGGAAGTGAGACAGAGGGAATAACCGTCTCGTGCAAAGTCATACAGGAAGTTCGTGTGAAGCAGAGAGTTAAAGCCAAGCTGCATCAGGAGGGCTCTCTGAAAAAATGGCATAAGCGGTCAAGTCCAACTCTTCTTTTTAATTCTATTTCAGGTTAACCCAAACTGTAACAAAAATCCATGTATTTTATATACAGTTAAATATCATATTTATTTCTTTCCACCAAAGTAGAAAAAAAAAAAAAATGCTTGACCTTGAAAGAAACTTTTGACTGGATCCCAAACCTTCCCTCATATTTTCAGTAACACGAAGCCTTACCAGGACCCAGGTGCTGTTGACAAGAGCAGCAGAGCAGGGGGTGATATGGGGTCTGTCGTCTGGAGGCTGGGGCTGCAGACTCATGCGCAAGACCCGGAAAATATTTTTTGCAAACCCTGACTCAATGGCTGGATGACTCCTGGCCCGTCAGGAATTAAGTGTACAGCTCAGTGTTTCACACTTGTGTTTTTGTTTGGTTTTTCCAACGAGCAGCTGAGGTGTAGGCAGCAGTCTGCACATGCAAGGTTAGCCAGAACAAAAATTAATCATTGGGAATTATCAAGAGGCTTCAGTTGCTCTGTTTTTAAAAGGCCAGAGTGGATGTTTTCCTCTTGGCCTCGTCATGTTTTCATAGCCACTTGGAAACTCAGCACTAGCATCATCTGCAGTGATCCGAGCTCCCCTGCTGCCAGTGCAGGCTAGTTTCCTGCTCTGCCTTCTTGATCGTTTTGTCCTGTGTAGTTTTAAATGACTCAAGCTACAGTGCTTCCTACCACTTCCCTTGGGAGACAAGTTTGTAGTCTAAATAGGCTATATGGTAGCAAATTTTCCTCCTATTCAGCTTAATTTCTTTCCCCTCGGTTTCATCCTGTAATGCCTATTCCAGACAGAGGCAATGTTGTTGGAGCAGGGGGAAGCAGCCAGAAGAGCTGGCAGGACTTGCGTCGGTACCCCTCAGTGATGGAAAGTGTGACTGCTTTTCGTAACACAGGTGCATTACTTGGGTGCGATGTTAGGTCCTGGGCTGCTCCCGGCTACTGAGGGCTGTGACCGAGCATTGGAGAGCCAGCAAAAGCCAAACCCCTCCGTTACCCTCTCCAGCATCATCATAAGAAAGTAATATGGAGCAAAGCCAGGGCTTTCCCTACCACAGTCTTATTTCCTCTCCTTCCAACAGTTTCTTTCCCTCTAGTCAGGCAAAGGGAAGCAACTTCAGACCTCTGGTGTGCATTGACCTCCTGTTTTTAATTGACTTCCTACCATGAAAAAGTTTCTCATTCCTCACTATTTCAATCACAGCATCACCCTGTCCTCTGTCCTCCCAGGTACATCACCTAATCCCTTCCCTAAACTGCACACTCTGCTTTAGTAACATAAAAAAGTTCGTCTAGCTCACTTGTACAGGTTTCTAAAATATTTTAGCCTGGGGGAGGGGAAAGGAAAGGGTTTCTCTTCCTTCATTTCTGTACTTGGCAGATTTCTGTTTTTAAAAAAAAGAGAGCGAGAGAAGCTGTCTGAACTGAAAGGGGGAGGGCGAAATCTTACTTAGAGGTGGTTCTAAAAGTGGTAGTTTTAAAGTAGGTTTCCTGCAAATTGTGTGTTATGTGCAGAAAGCGTGTCGGTGTGGTCTAAAGGTGTTATTGGTATTGGATGGAGATGACCTCAATCAGTGGCTTTGCCGTTCATGAGTGGTGCGAGCTTTTCAACAACTAGTAGTTAATTTAATTTCATATGCAATATATTAGCATTTGTGTGCATTTATTATATTTACATAATGCTATTACATAGCAAGGAAAGTGGCTACACCCTTCTACCCCTATCTTTACTTAGAGTCTCAGGTCTGGTTTTCCAGTGCAGATGACAAACAAAGCCCAATGGCCATGGGGTGGGAAGGGAGGGGACTGCACAGAGGAAAGGCTGCAGCCAGATCATACAGCCCTGAGCTTCCACGTCTCCAAGAGGCGGCCGCTGCCAGGGGAGCTACAGCTCTCTGGGTCCCTTCCAAGGGACTGATGTAAAGCCTAGAGGGACCTATGTAAAGCCTTCACGTACGTCTTTGCAGATCACCATGTAGGAGAACACGTGCCGAGCAGAGCGAGCTTCTCATCACCAGCTCTTCACTGAGCTCCCCTGCTCCGAGGGAAGAGCGAGGTCCACCTTTCACAGAGCGTGTGCTCACGTGCCTGTGGTTTGGGTAAATGCATTGCTGGCTGTCTACGGCTCCATGCTACGGCGTAACCACCCCCGGCTGCCCACCCCACCTGGTGCCAGCGCTGACTGTCGTAGAAACCTGCCAGCTGCGGCTCCTGGTGCCTGCACATCTCCCCAGCCCTGGCACGGAGGCAGCAGCCCCTTGTAGAGGGATGTGGAGGAGAGCTGAGGACTTTAAATCCTAGAATTGATAGGGGTTTTCTGGAATCCTCCTAAATCATTAGGTGAACAAATGGGCTTTTGTTTTTCTGTCTT
>VYXH01003298.1:886639-901807 GCA_013397275.1 Burhinus bistriatus
TTTTTTTTTTTTTTTTGCAAGAGCATGGAAGTGGACCGAGGAGGGCACAGAGCATGAGAAACCGTTCTGCCCTTGTGCCCACAAGAGAAAAGAGGTCATCCTGGTGGCCGATGAGAGCCTCAGTGCAAAGCTTGAGCTGGAACAGGCAATAAAATCAGGCTTTTAACTTTGGACATCTTCAGCTTGAGAGGAATATTCTGTTTCAAGAGCTTGACGCTGTGGAAATTGTCTTAGGTAGAAACAGAAAGATGAAAGCTACAAAGTTGTGTTCAACTAGTTCAGCTAGTTCAGCTGTGTTGAAAGGAGAATGTGGGTCGAGGGGAGGGAGAGTAACCTGCTGAAACAAAACCACGTTTTTCGAGCCGCTTTACAAACGGGAGGCTGTGCAATGACATGTTGGTTGTACCAAAGCGAGTTCGCCGTGTTGTCTAGTCTGGTCTAGGGAAGGATTTACACAGCTAGAAGTGCTGAGCTTGTGCGGTAGCTTCATTGCAGGAGGTGCTGCCAGTGTCAAGGCAGGACTTCTGTGCATGATGTCAGGACACAGCTGCACAACATATTTGTGGACATATGCACCCCTGAAATGCCCACAGGTTCCAGACAAGCAGCATGAAGAGGAACTGCCTTTTAGAAGTGAGACATGGGATAAAGAACCATGCTATCTCAATGTCCAGTAAGTAACCCAGTGGGCATTTATTGTAAAATGTGAGGATTTATTTTATTTTCTTCCCTTTTTTTTTTTTTTTCAGATGTGCAGACTAATTAAATTACTCAGAGAGGGGGAAAAAATCAGTTTGATCTGACTTTAATTTGACTGAAGTCTGGAACTAAAAATGTGGTGCTTTGAAAGACAGAATAAGCAGTTTCCTGAGTCATAAATTGAGTCACACAGACCCCTAATGGTGTTTCCAGGACTGCAGACAAGCTGTTGCTCTTAAGACAAAAAGTAAAACCTTTAAAAATAAACTAGAGTTTGTGGCAGATTTCCAGGGAGATTTGTAATGTCCTGTGAGAGTCACTTCAAAGGTACAAATCCTGCCCCTGCGAGCCTGCGTCTTTACATGAAGCGGGCAAAGGGAAAGCTGTGGCGATGTGCAGAAATGGGAGCTACATGACAATAATAGTGGGTTTGCATCTGGGGAAGCCCAACAGCAGAGGACTTTACCATAAGCCTGCAGCACGCTTAAAAATAAAGATGTTATTCCCTGAGAGGCTGAGGGAATTAGCTGCCACTGCAAACACGCAAGCCCTCGCACATCTGCTTGAGCACATAGTAGTATAACCAAGCAAAACATCCCTGTACGGTCATCTGGCTCACTCTCTCGGAGGCTTTTCAACAACAGACAGAAAGTGATTGCTACCTGTCTGTCCAGCAGCCATTCCCAAATAAACAGAGAGCCCACACTGGACAAGGAGGAGAAGACATCACAGCCCCAGTGCGAATGGCATAAGGCACCCAAGCCCAATCCAGCAAATGTTTTGGGAATGACTGAGTGCCACAAACTGACTGCTAGATCGGGGAGCTCCTTTGTGGAATGAGTGGGCTGCTTCATATCCTAATTGTGAATTTGTTTGCTGGCAGTCCCAGCAGAGACTGGGCTGCCTGTGTGTTCTGCAGTGCCTCCTCTTACCTCTGAAGCTGGTCCTTGTGAAAGGAGGTGCATTGTGGGGAATGGCGAGTGGGAGAACTGTTTGCTTTCTCTTTTTTATGGATTAACTGAGGATCTTAGTATCCACAGCTATCGATGAGTCACCCTTCACAAGCAATAAATTCACATAGCCACAAAAATGCTGCTTTATATTAATGCTTTGGTGCCATTGTTGATGATTTCTTACTTCAACCTGTGCCAACACCACAAACATTCGTACTAACATGGGAGCTTCCAAGTCAGCTGATGAAAAATATTTAAGATAAGAAAAAGAAAAAAAGTGCCAGAATGAACCCAGAGGCTCCATTTTTAATTAAAAAAAAAAAAAAGGCAAAACAAAAAAAGCCCCCACCAACCCTAGAGCAACTATCTTACACCTCTGACTTATCTGTATTTTCTGAACCAGATTTGGTCTTTGGCCTTGGCTGTAATTCTTTGCTGGTCATCATAACTAAACTCCAAGGAGGTACTGGGAGAGAGAGTGTCTCTGTAATCTAAAGGTAACCCACCACCTCATTCTGATTTCAGGTATTCTCCTTGAGATTATGGTAAGAATTTGGTCTACAGAGGATGCTCCAAAGCAGCACCTGAAATATTGTCCTTTGTGGTGCCTCCTGCTCTGGTGTGTGCCCCATGGCACAAGGGGATCTTTAAGTCTTGCAGCTGGTTACCAAGCAAGGATGGCTCTAGACCTTCCCACCCATGTGCTGACTGTTACACCATGGTGTACCCTGCTGGGTGTCCTGCCCATGGTCCTTTCTGACCTCCCTCTTACCCTTTCACCACCATCCCATACCCTCCTCCCTTTTAGTCCACAATGATTATCCAGCAGGTCTGGTCTGACTATACACACATCACTTAGAGTACCTACAGTGTCAGAGTATCAAGTGTCAAGTGCGGCTTGCCTTGGTTTTGTGCCTGGAAATAGAAATCCCAACCATACTGTAAGGGGTTTCATTTTACTTTCTTGAATACAATACACCACTCTTTGGCAAGGGAGAACACATTTAGAGAAGAATAGACTATACACACGGATGTGGACCTGTCATAAAATTCATTTTAGTTTCCAGTTGAAATTATCCCTGCTAAAAAGATCTCATTACCATGCGGTCTGACAGCACGGTCTGTAGAAGAAAAAGGCCACCACTGTGAGGCTGGGGGATGGAAAATTACTGTAGCTAAACCAGAACTTGTGTTTGCTCTGTTTTCACCAAACTCCTCCTAACTGATGTTGAAAATCCCATCTACTGTATGGCCTAGGGTATGGAGAGCTATCACAAGGTCGCACTGCTGGCATTGTTCGCATGGGCTTGGGGCATCCCGTGTAAGGGTATGCCTGGCCTTGCCCAGTGTGGTGTACCTAGTTCAACCTAGGGGCGTAGGAATGGCTCTCTGGCAGCTTTCACTCAAGACGAGAAGGTTTGGGGAAAAAAAGTCAGAAAAGAAGTTAGTTTCCAGGGGGCCCTATGGTTGCTGCTGTAGAGGAGGGCAGAGCCGGTGACCTGGGTCGCCCCTGCAGCCTTAATCAGCTATGAGTCTGGTTTTTACGAGCAGGATCAAGGATGCAGGAGGTAAAGGTTCAGGGAGGTGCAGCCTGCCACCCTTTCAAATCGGTGCTAAAACCGGATGGATGGAGGGGGCCCGGCGGGCGGCAGCCCCAGCCCTGGGGCTGTGCATGGTCACCTCCTGCCCTCTGGTGTGCAGCACCAGGAAAGGACACGGGCACCCTAGGCTGGGGGAGAAGTGGCCATCATGCAAGGGATGGGATGCCCCATCCTGGCAGCAGGCCACCAACTCCTGCCCAAAAACAGGCGCGTCCCCAGGTGGCCGTAGTGGCTGTCTGGTAAGTAACTGGCCATAGCGTGCGTGTCCATGCCAGTGACAGGACCTGACAGAAACCCCCAGTTCAGAACGCCCCAAAGCAAGGAGCGGCAGCAGTGTGCTTATGGCCCAGCTGAACTTGCTGGCACCTAAACCTGGGTTTGCAAAGGCATTTAGGAAACTATCCCAAAGATTTTTTTGTAATTTCAGCTGTATTTACGAGTCTGTCCCTAAATGCTTGTTTAAGTAAGTGCAGCCACTTACAGTATTTCAAGATGAACTTGTCAGTTCCTCTGTTTCAGTGCAGGACGTCTCTTCTGGCTTTGCAGTTACTCTCTGAAACACTGTTTGGGCTTTCAGGAGGAAGATGTGCTTTTCCCTTTGCAATCACTTTTCCAAGGCTCTCAGATTATTTAGGACAGAAACATTGTCCAAAGCAAAGCTGGGGAGGATTTCCTGAACGCTTTAGGACATTCTTTCCACATATGTCAAAAAAAAAAAAAAAAACAAAAAGGTTTGATTTCTTCTCAGGTATGTTAACATACCAAATTAGTCTCTCCGTTATTTCCATGTCCATCTATGTGCCATAAATAGGATGTGCCTGCAGTTCAGCATCCGTCAGTTCCCCTCCCGAGCTGGCCCTGCTGCTTTGGGTGCAGCTTTCGGCAGAGCCACGGCCCTGGAACTTACAAGAAACGTTCTCATGTATATTCCTACCATCGGTGATGTCATGCAGCAGCACTTTCACAAGGGTGGTGGGTTCTTTTTCTTTTCTTTTTTTTCTTTTTTTTTTAAGAAAAAGAAATGGATGAGTCATGTCTTACAGGCAGCTCTTTGCCTTCTTGTTCACTCATCATCAAAGTGCAAATCATGGCTTAACTATGTGGAATTGTAAATTGGTTTGGCATAGTTATGTCTAGATCCACTGAGTTTCCCACTTGTGGGAGTCTCCCATTACCCTTTCTCCTCTCTGACTCACTTGCATGTGTAGCAGTGATTTCACTACCAGCTGTCTCACTGCTCCAAAAGGTCTAAAATGGGATATATGTAGATATTCCCTGAATTAGATATCTATCTCGCTGCCATTTTGGTATTGTGTGCATAACCTAGGATACACCTCAGCCCATTTACATTTCACTCTTCTTAATATTAAACTTGGGTGCAGTAACTGCTTTTGTAGACTGGAAAAATAATTAGGACACACATTTCCAAAGAAGTGTGTGGAGCATTAGCCATGCAGTTCCTTTCGACTCTAGTGGAGGGTTCATATCTAAAGCCTTGTGCAATTGCTTTGGAAGTTTTAGGGGAATTTATTACATTGTCTACTGATTGACAGGTTATGTTATTGTTTTACTGGTAGCCGTAATCACCATAATGAAGTTAAGCCTTAGAAAAAGAAGGTCGGAAAACAAATGTCTTCTAGTCATTACACTAATGCTGTTAGATCAGTTTGTACAGCTGTTGAAAAAAACTTTGCGTGTGTGATAGGATAATAACTATTTCAGATTTATGTCGGTCCTGCATGTCTGGAAGTTGCACTCTGGATCTGCATGCCAGAAGACTGCAAGTTCCAAAAAGTGTACAAGAAAAGGTGACTGCTGCTCTGGAAGACTTGTAAAGTAACAAGAAGTATGGGATGAGGCTCACCTTACCTAGCTATCTAGCTCAAGTTAGTCTGTTCTCTCTTCTCTAGTTAATGGGAGGAGCCAGGGGGAGAGAGGCACCTCCATATAGGGTTTGTTCCCATCACAAGATAAGTCTCCAAGATAAGTAGGTTGAATCACCCTCTGGCAGTGCCTTTCTAAGCTCCAGTGACTATAAAGGGAGCATAGTTTAGACTGGCTTAGACAAGACAAAGCTAAAATTAGGTGAGACGTATCCCACCCTAAGCTTTGCACCCAGACAAATTGCTCTCCAACAGCATGACGGGGGAATCTGAGACCAATAGATTAGGATTGCTGGCCGTTTAGTTTCCGTGGTCTGTCACCCCCGGGCTACCGTTTTGCTCCCTCGGAGAGAGAGTCCTAACCCACAGGGGTCACCGGGAGTCTTTACTAAACGCGAATCGAGCCTATGGTCCTCCTTGGTAAGTTACACGTGCGATTGTTCTTTCAACTGGGAAAACTATGAAATGTGGGAAAGCAGGATTTGAATAGGATGATCATAAGGCTTTTTACCAGTGCTTTCCCCTGGCTTTTAAAAAAAGGAAACTTTGGCAAGGATGCAAAACCCTTGAAGATCAGTCCACTTTCTTTCTCTCTAATCTTATCTACCTCTTCTGCCCTGCAGGTGAAATGCATGGGATTCCACAAGCTGACAGTTCCTCCTTAGTTCTAGGAAAGTATTTAATTAGCTCAATCACTTCATAATTGACTCACTTCCACTACTACAGAGGGAAGCCATACCAAGGCAATAGAGTTGGAGTGCTAAACCCCAAGAAGTATAGCTGGGCAGTGAAAACTTGCCAATTTCTGTAAGTGTGCTTCCAGGAAACCTCTCTCTGTCCCCTACTTGGCTTTTTGACTTTTGTCCCCTCATTACTGGCTGCTATCTTTTGGATTAGTGCCCTTCCGAATTGCAGAATTGCTGTCAGCCTGCGACTTCGGTTATGTTTCAGATAGTTTGTTTTACAAAAACAAAAGTGACATTGGAAACGTCCTGTTCAGTGCCATAGTCCCAGAGAGCACCTCGTTTGGATACCTTTTTCCCCTACTTTCACAGAGCAGCTGCCATCAACAGGAGCATCACTGGTTGATGACGAGTGAGCTGTCAGCATGTTGTCATCTATGTCTGCCAAAATGGTTGTCTGAAACAAACACAATTCTTAGGCCTCCAGAACTGGGCTGGAGCTGTCATGAGACTGGGATTGCTTGTGAGCTCCCCAGCCCTTCCCACGTCGGGAGGGCTGGACCTGCCCTGAGAACGGCCTGTGTCAAAGGATTTGGCACCGCCGCCTTAAACCCTGGACACAGCTCCCCATCCAGAGTTGTGCAAAGAGTAAAATCGACTTGTAAATCACCTTAGTGCGACAGGTTCTTTCACACAGTTAGAAAACCACTTCTCTGCACTTTCTGTTTTTCAAATGTTATGGAACAAAACAAAACTTTCATTGCATGTTGGGAATCATAGGATTCTTTAGATCAAAGGCAGTTTAGAACTATTTATAAGATGTCAGCTTTTCTAGCAATGAAATATATACATATATTTCAAATCAAAAATATATGAATTCTCATTAACAGGCGTTCTCATTTTTAAGATGACAGTTTTAGGAAACCCTAGAAAAAAAGGAATGGATTTACCATCAATTAATCAACACACTATAAAAGTGTCTAGTCAGTTAGCCATATCTATATAATTAAGTGTGGTAGGCTATAGCAATTTGTCACACCACTCTGGAAACTATTTTCACCCTAAATTTTTTTAAACAATTTCTGTAGCTGGCTGGTGGCTGTTTTTTTAACTTTGGCATTGTAGTAGGAAGAGATATAGCGTAAATTCAAGTTTATTTTTATGTGCATGTTGAGATGATTGTGGTAGCTGTTTGAGGAGTCTGCCATTTGCCATAAAGTACAGTCTGAAATTACCATACTTTCTCCAGTAATGTAGGTATGAGATAGCAGTGCTAGCCTGGCCTGGTTGTTTTATTCATACTCTTATTCTGTATTAGCTTTAAGTCCCTCTCTCTCCCAAACCAAATCCTGTTCGCAGAGGAAGTATCAGAGGGGTAACTAAGGAATGAACCTACACTGCGTTTTGAAAGTGAAGCAAACTACCTTGCCCTGATGTCCACTGAGAGTATCCACAAGAAGTAATCAGTCTGAAATAACTTATGCACAGTAAGTGCACGTTCTTGATTACGTTGAAGTTCGTATACAAAGTCTGAGACATGTCTAAAGCAAGCCAATGGCAGAGGTTTATAAAGATAATCGCGTAGTTATCCACAATTTTTTGGTGCTTTCCAGTTTACCCTTGCGCTTTGCGATATGATCTCATAAACCAGACCCCAAATGCATTTCCATTAGTGCAAGCTCATTAGCGGGGTGACTACAGTGTATATATTAATAGCCTACTGGCTACCAGGGAGACTGACCAACCAATTGTGCCTGTCTGTAGAAAACAGAAGATTTTTTGTGGCCAGCCATTTCTTTTGAAGGAAAGGAAGAAGTCTGAGTCATCTGGATTTCCTTCATCAGTCCATCTCAGTGAGTAGTACAGGGCAAATTTTGTAAAGCTTATGGATTTCATACTCAAAACAGTCTGTGTTAAATAATTATTTTGGACTCCAGATGTTCTGAATTTTCTTTATATGTATGAAAATTAAAAAATACTTTAATACTTAATGAGAGTAGGTAAAGCTTTCTTAACACATTTGAAAAAGATTAAAAGGCTTTTGGATGCACCTTCCTTTGTTATAGGAACTTAGTGGAATTTACTCAGCTTTTACCCAGGTACATCAGAACAAGTTCTTGGCAGAAGTTCCACTTGCTTTCCAGGTCAAGATGAAGGGTTTTGCTGTGCCTTTACGAGCTAAATCCCTTTCCCTTAGTTGCTACCTCTGTCCTCACATGATATCCTAGCAGCTAGAGAGAGGTGAAACACTCAGACCGGCGGCTTCCTGAATTAAATGCTGGCAGAAGGCTTTCAGTGAAGGATTCCTGTCTCTGACAGCTGCTGGACATCCTGATTTATAAGCAAGCCTGCTTACTTGGCCAGTCTTGCCGTGAGCAGAGGAGTGTGTAGGGACAGTGGCATATGTGGGATGGAGATTAAGTTTCTTGGTCAGGAAACAGGCTCCCTTCTGGACATCTCTGCTCAACATTTTAATGCAGCTGTACAGACTGACAGAAGACTCTGCAGGAGATTTTGGTGTTCGGTAAGCGAGGTAATGTGAAGGTAGCTCTGTGGCTTCTCTTTTGAGAAGGGCCTTGATCCTCATGGTGCTTCATCTGCTGAGGATCGCTCTTGCTGAGCGCAACTGAGCTGACATTGGTGGTGCAAAGATGTGACACCTTTCCTTCTTTCTGAACCGAGTGGGAAGGACAGCAGTCGGGGGCCTTGAGGGGGTTTCTGCTAGGAGTACATGCTGATGTTGGAGCCAAGTATTTGTTTGCTGTAGTCCTGTTTGTTTACAAACACTCTATGAAGCCTTGTTTCCCTGAAAGCAGCAAGAATCAAACAGACGATGGTTTCTTTGATGGTGGCTCCAAGCCTCTCTCAGCTCAACCGGTGTTTAAAGCTCTCATGGGTTTTTAATTTGCGGCACCATACTATTGCTCTGTCTCCCATAGTCCCTCCTCTGTTGGCTTTGGTCTCCTCTTATTTCAAACCTAAAGGAACTGACTGCCGTCTTGACATTTATCCCGAACGAAAGGTTGCTCCCAAGCTTTTTGGAGAACAAAGCTCTTGACTGTTGGTTTGCAGTGCCCTGATCAGACCTGCTGCTGTACAGCTTTTCCCTGCTCTCAGCTGGCTAAAGTCAGCTCTGGCCCGGGGAGCCATAGGTCCACATTAACTGGCGTGGGGCTACATGTCCCACCAAGGGGCTGAGGATGCCTCTCAAATCCTTCTGGGCTGGAGCAGGTTCGTGTCCGGGCTGCCCCGAGCAGGGGCAGAGAAACGGGGTCTGTCTGCATATGGGTCGTGTAGATGTTCTCCTTAGTTATGCCAAAAAGCAAGTGATTTTGCAAACAGCTTGTTAAGAGAATTTCTTGAGCAGCAGCGTCTTTTTTGTTTTCACTAAACGGAGTTATTTGCTGGCAATTATTTCAGACCGGAATAGCTGGAGACTGTAGCGTTGTATTTGCATTTTTGTTCGAGTGCCTGCACATGTACTGCACACTGTGTTCCTTGTGAGGCTGTCATTTATTGTCCAAAAAGCTTTGCTTTCCACATCCAAGCACTAGAGCAGGAACCTCACAGGCTGACCTACGTTTGGAGAACAAAAACTGAATGGCCATGCTGATATAGAGCCACACTTTATTATTATTAAATTATTATATTACACAAACAAGCCCTAAGCCTTCTGTGAAGTGCTGGTTTCTTCCCTCTTCTCTATTGCTTTCCCATCAGTTTGCATGCCAGTCAGACTGAAATCTAGTCTTAGTTCAGCACCAAAAAGCTGCCCCGGTGGTCTCTGAAGAATAATCTCCCCCCCGTCACACATCTGAAGGTGGATCTCCCACCCAGCATTTTGCTGTGCTGCTCTCAGGAGCTGCTGAGCAGCAGTTCACAGAGTCTGTTCAGGAATCAGTCATAATTCACATTTCAGTTATTCCCTGTCATTGTCTTTAATAAGTGGTCCTTTACAAGCCTGACACTGAGCTCGTGGTTTGAGCGGGTACTGTGTATGGATCTCACTGAAACTCCACACAAAATACTGGTTTCTGAAATGAAATGCCTAACTAGAGTGCTACCTACTCATTTGCTAGGAAACCCAGAGTAGGAAAATCTCCTAAAGACGGCGGTTATGGTTTTTTTTCTCTTAACTAGCATGGAAAATGCTGTGTGATCTATGTCAATTAGCATTTACTGGTGGCAGCCAATGCCAGTTTTGAAGACAGCAAGAAATGACCCAGAAAGGTCTTCAGCTAGGGCTCTTGCAAGAGACTCTTCCACAGGCTCTGATAGAGATTTGAGACCAGCAAGACCCTAACAAGCTGGAAAGCAAAATCCAAAGCATGGTGCAAGATTAAATCAAGAGCAAAATTTTATCGAAAATTCATAGTTTTATAAGCAAACCAGAACAGTGGTTGCAGCACGTGTTAGAGTGCAAGCACTCCTTGCTTTTGTTTGGTTTGGATTTGTTTCGGTGGGAGGGTTCAGCAGAAATTTTCAGCTTGCTGTTAAAGCAACGCATTCTCAGCGGAACTGGGTCCCCAAATCTCTTTTAGATTCACCTCTTTCGAAGAAAGGGAGTGGGGATTCCCTCCTCCGGTGTGGGAGTTTCCAAAGGCAATCCCCCACCTCTTGGTCATCAGCTGGCAATGCACCCGCCAGGCTGGAAGTCAGAACTCGGTATTTTTCTGGAAGGAGTCAGCTCCTAACCTGAGCTCCCACATCCAGAAATAAACATTTATATTGATCTGTATCCAAAGCACATTCCTACGACATCAAATCAGCACCTTCCAGCTTGTCGGCCTGACAAAGCGCGGCATTTACAACTCCCCAGTGAAACGTAGAGAGGGATTGCGGCACGGGGAACGTCGTCTGAGCAGCATCATTTTGCACAGCCCAGCAGGGTGGCAGTGGAACTGGTGAGAGCAGAGGTGCTCGGTGTCGGCTGCTAGTGCTCATTTTCCAGGTGGATAACCTCAAAACCCATCAATTAAATCACAGCAACCCCAACCTCCAGCTTTTTCCCCCATCCCCTCTCTCTGTAGCTCCCACATTCCCAAGGTTTAAAAAAGTTTTAGATGAGGGTTGGTTTCAGCATCACTGTTTCAGTGTGGGTTTTTTTACTGTCCTTTGCTCTTTCCTTTGGGAGCCCACAGCAGGACAGCCTTGGGAGCAGCTAAGACAGCCGGCAGGTCACAGGGGCTGCCATCCGGCACACCAGCCCTCCCTGCCCCGTGCGAAGGCTGCCGTCTGAAACAGTAGGGGCATGGGCTGCAGCCACGGAGCAGACTAAACGGGATTTAATTCAATCTTAAGGCGGCGGTTCACTGAACAAAGACCTGACTGTGCTTGGCCTGGCCCTCCCTCGGCGGGGAGCCTGCGGGACAGCCAGCCCGGACTAAACAAAAATTGCCCGTCTGGCACATATTGAAGTTCAAAGGCCCACAAAGGCCAGGAGCAGTGGGCAGGGTCCCTTTGCTGTAGTGGGGCGGTAGGGCAAATGTGGTGGGACCTCTGCCATTGAGCCTGGTTTACCTACTGTAGGTGCTGCACATCAGAAAACGTTAATTCTGTAGGAATAATTGCATCCCTCCTAAACACATTTGACCAGCCGAAAACGCGGCAAGTAGCTTGCAGCTTACTGCAAGTTATTCTCAGCACAAAGAAATCACCCGTCATCTATCATCACTTCAACCCACTTGTTTTCACTGCCTTCAGTCTGCCTTACCTGTGACTACCCTAAAAGTAATCCAGGGTTTTACAGGTTTTTAGATTTGTTTTTGTTTCATTTTTTTGAAGTGCCTGTGATTTCTGTCAGCTTGTGGGGTTGGCTGAGCAGCTGCAGCCCATTCTCATGGGGTGATTGGTTGTAGTGTATATCCCTGTGCCCAGTGTGTCTCCCAGCACTGTCCCTGACAGGGGACAGAGCAGCACTGGCTGCACCTGAAGGGCGCCTCTACATTTCTCTCACTTATTCCCCCAGGAGAATGGCATTTTTCCCACCCAGGAGTGCTGATGCCACCTCTTGTGCCCCTGGGCACAAACAGAGCAAAAGGTGATGGGGCACAAGGCAGCCGGTCTGGGGACTTCACAAACATCATTCGCTACCAGTTGCAAGCTCCTTCTCTGCATGCCAGGGATAGCGCTGGGGGCAGGAGGTGAAAGGAATCCATACACACATGATACGGCCACTAAGGTATTCGGGCCAGCCCTGGTTTTCCCATCTCCCTGGTGTGGGCTGTGATAAGCCTACGCTGGCTTTCCGACCTCTCCTCCTGGATGTGGTGCCCTGAAGAAGTCTTTCCATGGACCAGAGCAGACTTCTGCACAGAGCTTGCTTGTACTTACAAGGCAGCAGAGCAAATAAACTCTGTTGGTACAAAGCTATGCCTGTAAATTTTTCCTCTCTTTAGGCTTTTTCTTCTCTTCCTGCGTTTTTTCCTCCTTCTTTCTATGCATGCATTGTGGCTGCCTTGCAGCAAGCTGGCCAAAAGCGTCCTCCACAGCCAGGCCTTTTCTACCCAAAATCTGAGGCTCAGCGCCTGCTGCCAGCTGGTAGCCAACATCATTTCGACACACACACGCTCTTAGTAGAAAAGACTAATCAGTGGTGTAGAAGTATGCATTTCCTGTCCTGTTAATCAGAGCAGTTTTATTCTGTGCATGTATTTTAGTGTCGTACTATGGAATATACGAAATTTAAGACACCAGCTACCCCCTGTTTAAATGCCGTGCCACTCCACAACATCGGGATGAGTAACCAAACTGAATCCTGAATCCTCCCCAGCCAGGCTGCATCACATGTGAGCCTCGTTAAGAGCATTTAAGCAGTCAGTCAGTCACGAGAGAAAATAAAGCTAAATGAACGGCAACAACCACACTGGGGAGAATTATGCACGCTAATAATGGTGTCAGCACTTGCTGCCGGAGTGCTATTAATGTGCAAAAGTGTTGTCTGTGCTCGATTAGAGCATAATCCTATCCCAGCCAGGGGTCCTGGCTGGTGCCGTTGGCAGCGCCATTTGCTGGGACCCAGATGTGCTGGCCTGGGGTTGCACGGCAGGGCCCGCTCCCTCCCGCAGCCCTCCTCCGGGCTGGGCGAAGGAGGGACAGCAAGCGGTGGGAAGCGGTCATTTTATTTCGGGTGTTGGGGTCAATGGTTAGCAGATCCCATACAATTCCAGTTCGGTATCCTCTGTGACTTGTGCCCTGCTTGGGAGGGGATTGTGTCAAGCTGGCCGGGGCTTTGCAGAGCACGTGGTCATGGTGACAGAGGGGACCTCAGCTCCTCTGAAGGAGTCCCCTCCGGAGGCTGGTGCCAAGCTGGCGGTCACCGACAGGGTCTTCCCCACTGCACCTGAGTAGCAGGGCCACCCACGAGGGTCGGGTCCTGGAGGCTGTGGGCTGTGCAGCCACCCATCTGTGGGCATTAATTCTGCCAGCACTGCGCTTTGTCCTCACCTAGCTCTCCAAATCGTGTCCAGAGGGTAGATGATGTCTGGTCTAAATAAATACACTGGAGAGGTTGAGTTTCCTGCCTCCTTCTCCCCCTCCTACCACATCTGTGCCGGAAGAAACCTAATTTAAGCCCTGTGTCTCTGGCACAAACAAACAGGAGCTCCAAGCCCTTGGAAAGAGCGGACTATTCTTGTTTTCTTAATGCCTTCTTAATTCTTGCTCTTCCTTGTGGTTTTGGGTCTCACTGCATTTGACAAGGCAGGCAGCAATCACGCTTTGAAATTATTTTTACTGGTATGCTGGAGTCACCTCTGAGTTGAACTCTGCTGTGTGCAGCTTAATGTCCTGCCATTTTGGATTTGTTTATTCGTTCAGCGGTCGTGAGAATCCCTCCAGCCCATGCATCCACCAGTGAGCTTGCCGTGGTTTGTAGTGGGTTTGTCTCAATCTGCAGAACATATAGCAGTGCATTGGTGACTCATAAAAGGCTCAGTCCTGCAAAAGCACATGTTTAAGCACATGTTTAACTTTCAGCACATTATTATATCTCACAGAAGTCAACGGGACGACTTCTTAAAGTCAGGCTTGTTCTTAAACACTGTCGAGGGCTGGAGTCAGAGGGCTCAACACCTCACCGGAGCAAGCCTGTAATGATTTTCTTTTCTTGCCTGCATAAGTCACGTTCCTGAAAACACACTTTAAAGGATCAAGTTCTGCTACTGTTGAATAGCACATATTCACAGATAGTCTGGTTTTAATCAACCGGTGGATGACTTTGAGCAAATAAGATCCCCCTTCTTATAACTCAATTTCCCATGTGTAAAGTAGAGATAATGATACTTGCCTTGTTTGCAGAACACTTAAAGATTTACTAAGAATTCACTCCATAAGAGAAAGGTTCTGTATGTGGCTCTGAATAAATCAATATTAACACATTCTTACACCCATGAATGCAGAATCAGGGCTGGGAAGGTATTTTCTGTTTTTATGCAATTGCCAGCTCTCAGCTGTGGGCAATGTTTTAATGATAAGGCTGGAGAGAGATAGACAAAAGTTTTGTGGCGTACCTTTTAGTACAAGAGTCACAGCCTTAGGGAAATAGGTTCTCATTCTCCCTACATGCATATGTGTTAAGGTTATTACCAGGTGCCTAAGCAGCAAAATTTAGGCTTGGTGTAAAAGAGAAACCTTTATGCTTGTGACACACCTTTTCCTAGGAGAATAAAATCTCTAAGGGATAGCGTTCCTGCTGCTCCTGGAGGCAGATTTCTGCACATAAAATCTGTATTTCCTGGTGACTTGGAGGCAGCTGAAGGTATTTCCTACCTTCACCTGAATGCAGCAGGATGACATTATTCCAGGTGTCTGCTGCCAGGATGGAAACACATTGGCTTGTCCTAGCTAAGGATCTAACTCTTTACATTTAATTGTAAAGATTTTAAGTAAAAGGAAAAGCTACCTATGAAGTATATTTTGAAAATGGTGTTGGAAGGATGACATCGCATCTATGTGGTCTCATGAGTAGGCTGTTGACATTCCCCAGCAAAATTCACCTTTGCATCTTTCCAGTGACACCCACATCGTATTGTTTAACCTTTTCGCTACATTTAATCCAAAAGTTTCTGACGTATTCACATTTCACTCTCTATTTTTGAGTCTTCTATTATTAACATATGGATAATTCTGGCTTTCCAACCCTGCAGATGTAACATTGGTTGACTCTTAAACCTGTAAGTCCAGTTTCTTGCTTTTCCACATCTTTGTGTTTTCTTTTCAGTGGAGATTTTGTCTGCCATGTAAAACAAAGTGATTATTCCATCCAAATCTTTGGAAAATTCTGTTCTTTGGCACAGTGTTGTGTTGTCTGATACTTTTTTTTTTTTTTTTTTTTTTTTTTTTTTAATTT